>JADBJO010008852.1:67469-77469 GCA_016801955.1 Conus betulinus
AGCAAAGGAAAACCCAATTGCAAACCAAACACTGCGCGTTTCGATGTATTGGGCCTTCTTCACGCAGGACAAATAACATCCCAAACAATGGAATCAAGGGTCGAACAAACACGTCACTTGCCTCTCTGCGATCGGGTTGCAAACTTTGGTCTTTGCTGAGATCGAAGGGGAGATGATATATGTTGAAATAAGAATGATAATGATAACAATGATAATGATAATGATGATGCTGATGATGATAATAATAACACTACTACTACTACTACTACTATTATTATTATTATTATATTATTATTGATTTTTTTATTATTGTAAAAAAATGTTATCATAAACATATAGTGATAATACTAAAAAATAATTGTAAATGTTAACCGTAAAAATAATAATGATAATACTGGAGTAAGGAGTAGAAGAAGAATGAAAAAGAACAGTTACAAGAACATGGTTATGATAGCAATGATAATAATAATGATGATGACAGGATCCAGGAAATATGTGAACAGTTATTATAAAGATGATGATTATGATGATATTGGAAATATAATAAAGGAGGAGGAGAGAAGAACGAGAACAATAGTTACAATAGTACGGTTGTGATAGCAATAAAAAATAATAATAATGGTAATAGTAAGAATAATGTAGGGAAAGATATAACATATAATCAAAGAAATATGCAAATACGTAGAAATTCAGAAAACAAATGGAATAAAATTTATCATATAGAATTGATAAAGAAAATGATGATGCTAATAATAATAACAAATAATAATGAAAATTAGTTTAACCTTACTACTGCTTCCATTTATTGTTACGATAATATGAATAATAATATGACAACAGCAACAACAACAATAATGATAATAATAACAATAATGATAAGTGGGTGGAAAGGTGTTTAAAAAAAATCAATGAGTAAGCAGTTAACAGTACCACTGAAAACAAAGGAAGAAACAAACAAACAAACAAACACAAAGGAAAGGAAAGAAAGAAGAAAAAATATATATGTAAAAGAGGAGTACATGTATTTGAAATAACACCAGAGTAAGAAAAGGGATGGACAGATGAGTGAGCAAAGAACAGATCGACACAGACAATGGAGATAGTAAATGGAGGACAGAAGAGACAATAGCTGTAACTTACTACACTTGAGGTAAATTGTGAAAAGTATGATAGTGTGTCGGTGTTAAGTTTCAAAACGGAGTTACTGAGGGCGGAAAATGAAGCAAAATTTAGAAAAAGAAGGGGTTATTTACCGCCAAGGACAAAGTACAGGACAAGACACCATGCATTTCGACCTCTTGGGTCTTCTTCAGGCAAAAACAAGCAACATTTAGGACAGTGAAAACGAAGAACGAGAAACCACTTATCTTCTCATGTTCGCCGCATGACCAAAATGGCCGCCGGACGGAAATGAGGTAAAGTGTGTCTGTGGTCGGTACTGCGGGCTGGTGTTGGCTAGTATGGATAGGCACATGTCATTTTTGGATGTACGTCTATGTGTCCCTCATCCGCACCTACTTTCGGGGTGTATCTCACTGTGCTCGAGAATAGGCGATGATGATGATGATGATGATGAGAGAGAGAGAAGAGAGAGAGAGAGAGAGAGAGAGGGAGAGGGAGACAGACAGACAGGAGACAGACAGACAGACAGAGACAGACAGACAGACAGACGAAGGAGAAGAAGAAAGAATCATAGCGCAAAGCAAAGCAGGAAGCGAGGGGAGGTGAAGTGATATGGGAGGTAGGGGGTGGCGAGGGAGTGGGGGTAGAGAGAGAGAACGCCATGTCGACAACCGGCATATCCGCACGCGCCAGGTCAATTCAGACTGTTATAGGCAAGCCGACCACGGGCGCCGCATCAGGGCTGGGACGCACGCTCCTGCACGCATGGAGTCACGTGCGCCATCTGTCGCCATTTCTGGCTCCCTCTTTTTTTGTCTCCCCTGATCCCACCCGCCCTCCGTTGTCCCGTCGTCTAATACGGTCTTTTCCGCGCTCCTGACGATCTGTGGCCGATGTTGTTTTTCTTTGTGGTGTTGTTTGTTCTCTCTGTCTGTCTGTCCGTCTGTCCGTCTGCCTCTTTGTCTATCTCTGTCTGTTTGCCTCTTTGTCTCTGTCTGTCTGTCTGTCTGTCTGTCTCTCTTCTCTCTGTCTCTCTCCCTCTCTCTCTCTCTCTCTCTCTCTCTCTCTCTCTCTCTCTCTCTCTCTGTTCTTTCTGGCTCGCAACTCAAAATCCACACAACCTTACGCGCGTGATCACATACATGTGAGTGTGCGTGGAGGGGGTAGGGAGAAGAGAGTGTGTGTGTGTGTGTGTGGTGTGTGTGTGTGTGTGTGTGTGTGTGTGTGTGTGGGGGGGGGGGGGGCGTGCATTGCGAATGTGCATACTCACATGCCCTTGTGTGTGTGTGTGTGTGTGTGTGTGTGTGTGTGTGCGCGCGCGCGCGCGCGCGCGCGCCGCGCGCTCGTGTGGTGAAGAAGAGGGAGAGCGGAAGGGGTTGGTGGATGGTTGTGGTACGTATGAATGTGTATTATCAATACGCGCGCGTATATTGCAAGAGTGCGAGTGGGTGCGCGTGCATTATTATGTGTGCATGCGTGAATGTGTATATTTCTGGAGGAGAGGAGGGAGCGGGGCGGACGGGGGAGTGGATGGAGAGAGAGAGAGAGAGAGAGAGAGAGAGAGAGAGAGAGAGAGAGATACTTTATTCGGTTGATTAGCCACTTTTTTTTCCCCAAGACAAAAGGAAATTTTTCTCAAATTAAAAGGTTCGCGTTTGCGTTCCCTTGTCCGTATTACATTTCCCCAGCTCACCAGGATTTCATTCATGTGATAGAGATGTTTTCTTAGGTGATGGATCCGTTTTCTGTTTCCTTGGGTGATGAATCCATTTTCTGTTTTCTTAGGTGATGGATCCGTTTTCTGTTTTTCTTGGGTGATGGATCCGTTTTCTGTTTCTTGGGTGATGGATCCGTTTTCTGTTTTCTGAGGTGATGGATCCGTTTTCTGTTTTCTGAGGTGACGGATATCCGTTTTCTGTTTTCTTGGTTGATGGATACGTTTTCTGTTTTCTGGGGGATGGATCCGTTTTCTGTTTTCTGAGGTGATGGATATCTTTTCTGTTTTCTTAGGTGATGGATCCGTTTTCTGTTTTCTGAGGTGATGGATGTTTTCTTTTTCTGAGGTGACGGATATCTTTTCTGTTTTCTTAGGTGGTGGATACGTTTTCTGTTTTCTGAGGGGGTGGATGTTTTCTGTTTTCTTGGGTGATGGATATCTTTTCTGTTTTCTTAGGTGATGGATACGTTTTCTGTTTTTGAGGTGACTGTGTGTTTTCTGTTTTCTGAGACACGGATATCTTTTCTGTTTTCTTAGGTGATGGATACGTTTTCTGTTTTCTGAGGGATGGATGTTTTCTGTTTTCTGAGATAACGGATCTCTTTTCTGGTTTTCTTAGGTGATGGATACGTTTTTTTCTTTTTTCTGAGGGGATGGATGTTTTCTGTTTTCTGAGGGTAACGGATATCTTTTCTGGTTTCTTAGGTGATGGATACGTTTTTCTGTTTTCTGAGGTGACGGATATCTTTTCTGTTCTCTTAGGTGATGGATATGTTTTCTGGTTTCTGAGGTGACGAATATCTTTTCTGTTTTCTTAGATGATGGATATGTTTTCTGTTTTCTTAGGTGATGGATATGTTTCTGTTTTTTAGGAGATGGATACTTTTGGTTTCTGAGGTGATGGATATGTTTTCTGTTCTCTGAGATGATGGATTTTTTTTTCTGAGGTGACAGTTATCTTTTCCTTTTTCTTAGGTGATGGATACGTTTTCTGTTTTTCTGAGGTGATGGATATGTTTTCTGCTTTCTGAGCGGATGGGTATGTTTTCTGTTTTCTGAGGTGACGGGGGATGTTTTCGGTCTGTCATTCTGGGGGGGGTGTTGTCGTTAATCCAATGCTGCTTTTTCAACCATGTATCAAATTGGCTTTTTATGTAGAGTTTGTGATCAAACATTTGCATTTATATGTTCCGATGTTTCCTGCGTTTGCATGACCGTTTTGTTTGGATTAAGTATCCTGTTGCTATAAGTATTGCATTTCCTTTTGAACTTTTTTTCATTGAAGAGAGAGAGAGAGAGAGAGAGAGAGGAGAGAGAGAGAGGGGGGGGGGGGGGGGGGGGGTGGAGTGGGTGGGTGGGGGGGGGGGTTTCGACTGGGGAGATGGAAAGGGGGAATATGGATGGGATGGGAGTTGGAAAGCGATTGGGGAGCAGGAAGGAAGAAAGTGTATGAAGAGAGAGAGAGAGAGAGAGAGAGAGAGAGAGAGAGAGAGAGAGAGATGTTATGCTATTCTTCCAAAACTACGTCGCATTTTAAATTGCAGTCAAAAATGTCTGACTGCGCCATACATATCAGTGATAAACAATCTGTCTACCTTCCTAAAGATTTAAAGATAGACTGGTTCAGGTTGTTATATTGCCAGGGTGTATAACCGACCAGACAAACAAATTTTATATTTGACGCCTAAAAAAATCGATCAGAATTACGTTTCACTTGTTAAGATTACATATAAGTACGTATTGTCAATAAGATATACAGAATGTATACTTTACACCTGAAGTGTAAACAGATCACACGTACTGAATCTAAGTTTCACTACTACAGTGAAACCGATAAGACATTACATTTTATCTTTCACTCCTGAAATATAACCGACCCCAGAAATAAAGCTGATTAGACACACACAATTTCATCTTTCACTCCTAAAACATACCCGATCAGGCATACAAAATCTCATACTTCATTCCTAATAATAGTCGATCAAGCATACAGAATTGGTGTTTTATATCTGAAATATAGCTGAACAGGCATGCAAAATTCAAATTTCTCTTCTTTAGGTATGGCCGATCAGATGTACACAAGTTTGTATTCCACACCTAAATGGAACCTATCAAGAACATAACATTTCATCTTGTCACTCGTAAAGTCAGTTATACACAGGCTACAAAACTTCATATTTCACATAAAAGATATAACCGATCAAATAGAAAAATGTATTCCTCTTTCCATATATGACATATACACGCCGATCATACAAAAATTTCACGTTAGACTTCTAAATGTGATCAGTCAGACATTCAAAAAAATTATGATTGCAATTTTATTGCGATCCCTAGTGCAAGTGATTTGTAACTTGGGAAACAACCACGATTTCCCCGGTTCGATAACACGTATTTCATCTCTTGCCCGAAATGTATATCCTGTAAAAGGGGAACAGATTTTGTTCACTTCTCATGATTTAAAAACAACGGATTTTTATCTTTTCTTGCGAAATGTGCCAGTCGAGCCTTCTTGACTACAATTCTTGCAGCCGCTGAATAATTCATGAGTGGTATGCGTTTTTCTCATTTTCGTCTACAACAAGATATTGGAGCTGACTGATATTTCTTCTCCACTTTTTTTTTCTTTACAAAAAGACTTACTCACTTTTTTTTGTATAACTATTTCACAGACTTTTTGTTTAAAAAGAAAAACCAAAAACAAAAGAAATCACATTTTCCTCTGGGTAAATAAATTTCAAACATAAACTACAAATACCTTTAACATTTCTTTATAAATCTCTCACACACACACACACACACACACACACACACACGGTGTTCTGTTTCCTGTTCTCAGTCCGCTTGTTTTACGTCATCTTATCCTTCCTATCTTTACGTCATCTTTACGTCATCTTTCCTTCCTATTCTTTCCGTCCAGCCTCCAGACTCCCACAATATGTTGTTCATCTGCCTCTCTCCCTCTCTCTGGCAGCCTTTATTTTCATTATTTTTATTTCATTTATTTCAGTTTTTTTTATCTCTTTAATTCTACATTGATTTTGAATCAATATAGTGTGGACTATTTTTTTTTTCTTTTCTTTTAATGTGTCATTGTTGGGACACATAAGCTTTATCAATGAGAAACAAGATTGCGACGTTTTGGTGATACACTATTCAAAATGATACGTTGTCCGGAACTATTTAATGGGTGTATGAATTCAAGTTAAGAAATGTTCCATTTATCTGTCCCGATTGTTGTTTTGTTTGTTTGTTTGTTTGTTTGTTTCTTCTAATACACAGCGTATGTGTAAAAGCAGAATACTTACTTATACAAATTTTTTCATGAGCAAGTCGTTTGGGTTAGAGTAAGACAATATTTGGTCGATTTTTTTTTCTCTTTTTTTTCAGGCCTGTGTGTTGCAGTTCAATAACGTTTGTGCTGAACTGTTTTGTCCAAGGTGTTTGTGTTAATGTGAAATTAGGTTTGTGTTGATACTTTTACCGCAAGAGCTATTTACGTAGACACACTGATTTTTGTTGTTGTTGCTTTTTTGTTTTTTGTTTTTTGTTTTGTTTGTTTGTTCCCAACTTTCTGTTGCAGTTCTCACGTGTGGAAACAGGAGGACAGTTATGTTCGATTTTCTGTTTGCGAGGTGTATGTACCTAAGTGAAGTGATATTGAAACTAACATTTCTGTTTGCAAAGGTTACGTGCTTAAGTGCAGCTATATTTGTGCTGTAATTTTGATTTTGGTGCTTGTACTTTAAAGCACATCATTTATTTTTGCTGAAATTTTTGTTGTTTTTGTTGTATATATTGTACCTTTGAATATGTGCTTGTACATTAAAGGACATCATTTATTTTTGCTGAATTTTTGTTTTTGTTGTGTATATTGTACCTTTGAATAGGTGCTTGTTCTTTAAAGGACATCATTTATTTTTGCTGAATTGTTTTTGTTGTTGTTGTTGTATATATTGTACCTTTGAATAGAATGTTTATGCCGACTTTTGCTGCAGTGCTTACCTCTAAAAGTAGCATTGTATGCAACTGATTGCCAGAATCCGGCTTACATATACAAGATAATATCGATTAATATTGAATTTTCTGCTGCACAGAATGTATGCGTAAGCAGAAGACCAGCCTGTTCCCGAGACTAACGTCAAAGTGGAACAATACTTAGCTAGAATTCTATGTTTCAAAGCGTATGCGTTGACGCCAAATAATATCAATTTTGTGCTCAAATATGCGAGACAAACCGTGTGTCTTAAAATAGAAAAAATATGTTCGTTTTGAAATTTCTGTCGCAAAGCTTACGTATTCAGGTACTTTTGTGCCAATTTCTTATGTTGCAGGATTTACGTGTTGAAGTAGAATCATGTTTGTGTCTGAAGTATCTGCTGCAAGGCTTCTGTGTTCAAACAGAAGAATATTTGTGCTGAATTCCCTGGTGCAAGGATATTATTGTTGAAGTAAAATAACAGGTGTTCTCAGTTTTCTGTCGCAGGACCCGTGTGTCGGAGTAGAATAGTATTTGTCCTGAAATACCGGTTGCAAAGCTTATGTGCTAAAGTAGTAAAACAACGTTACGGATGAGTTTCTATTTGTCCTGAAATACCGGTTGCAAAGCTTATGTGCTAAAGTAGTAAAACAACGTTATGGATGAGTTTCTTTCCCAGAGATAACTTGCTGTTTGATGCGTTTTTGTGTACTTGTCCCTGTCATTGCGCGCGCGCGCGCGCACACACACACACACACACACACACACACACACACACACATATATATATATATATATATCGGGCGGTCTTGATTTCTTTTGATTTCATTGTTTTAAACTGAACGATGAGCTGCTTGAAAGCAAGAGAGGGAGAGAGAGAGAGAAAACAGCTCGAGAGAGAGAGAGAGAGAGAGAGAGAGAGAGACAGACAGAGTAAATGAATGAATGAACAAATGAGTGAATGAATGAACGAATGAATGAAAAACAAGAATACGGAAGGATTTTTTTTTTTTTTTTTTTTTTTTTTAGAAAGAAGAAGAACAAGAAGGAAGATCGATCAGTCCATTTCAACAAAGAGTGTAAACAGCGACTTGACGACACAGACAAACCGATATTTTTGTTCTTTTCTTCCTTTCCTTTCTTTTCTATTCCCGGTCTTTCTTCCCTCCCCATTCCTGTCCTTCCCCCCCCCCCCCCCCCCCCCCCCCCCCCCCCCCCCATTTCCTGTCTTCCTTTCCCCCCATTTCTTTCTTTCCCCTCCTTCTTACTGTCTTCCTCACGACTAACGGCATTTAGATCCTCAGAACGGTCATGTCCCAGAGTCTGCTTAACTAATGGGCGCAAGGGCAGTGAACTGCCGGTCAGGTTCACAGTGCGTCTGGGGCACGGCGCGATTGCAGGTGGAGCGGGCTGATAGTGCAAAGGAATATAGCCTCTGCGTATTTTGTATTTTTTTCTGCCTGTATGTCTTTTTTTTTTTTTTTTTTTTTTTTCCTTTCATTCTTTCTTTCCGTTTTCTTTCTTTCTTTTTATCTTTTTCTTTCCTTTTTTTTCTTTCATTTCTTCCTTTTTTTTTTCTTTCTTTTCTTATCTTAATTTATGTCTTTCTTTTTTCTCTTCTTTCTTTTGTTTCTTCATTTCTGTTTTCTCTTTCTTTCTTTTTTTCTTGGTTTCTTTCTGACTTTCTTTTTTCTTTATTTGTTTGTTACTGTTTTCTTTCTTTCTTTCTTTGGTTTCTTTCTGTTTTTTTTTTTTCTTTCTTTCTTTCTTCTTTCTCTCTCTCTCTCTTTTTTTCTTCTTCCTTCTTTCTTTTCTTTTCTTTTCTTTCTTTCTTTCTTTCCTTTATCTCCGTTTGTTTGTTTCTCCATGTCTTTCTTTTTTTTTCCCTAACTCAAGACATGATGATGATGACGATGACGATGACGATCGTGGTGATGGTGACAGTCATGATGAACTCATGTCCTATACTCATGTTCTTTGTTGCCCATGCAGCCGGTGCCACGGGGCATGTGTATCAGCCTTTAAAGCCAGTTAAATCTGAGAAAAAATCAATTCTAAGGAACAGATCGACACGCTCAAATTTAAAATCCCAAACCAAGTAATAACCTTAAAAAAAAAAAAAAAAAAAAAAAAAAAAAAAAAAAAAAAAAAAAAAAACCGATGCAAAGCGAAGTTTATTATCCTTCACGTTTGAGCTGCATCAAATAAAAATCTTGATACTTAAATGAAAGAAAAGAAAAAAAAAAAAAAAAAAAAAGAACAAATGGAGGAGGAGGGAGAGGAGGAGGAGGAGGAGGAGGAGGAGGAAGAAGAAGAAGAAGAAGAAATGAAAAAAAAATATGAAAGACAATAATCATGATAATAATGATGATAATGAAAATACAAATCACATCAGGCGGAACACCTCACATCAAAGGATGACGTGAGGATGACGACGACGATGGTGATGATGATGATGATGATGATGATGCTGATTAACAGCAATGGTGAATATATTCAGCATAATAACATCACCCTCCTGTCCTTTCGCAAAAACCGCATATCTTCCAGGGTGCTTTCACTCTGCCCCCCCCCCCTCCCCCCCCCCCCCCACCCCCCTCCCCAGCCCCCCCCCCCAACTCCCCCACCCCCCCCCCCTCTCTCTCTCTCTCTCTCTCTCTCTGCCTCTTGGCCGATATTCCTTCTTTCTTTCGACCGTTCTTCAGACTGTAAGTGGTCTCTTTCTTTTTATTTATTTTGATTGTTTGTTAATTATTGATCGATTTACCAAGCTTGACAAGGGCTCAGTGACATTGTAGATCGATGTTAATTTAGTGTGATAAATATGACGTCAGTGAAATATGGCAAAGCAACCCGTTCAAGAGACGCTGTGTGATTTGTGGTTTGTTTGTTTTGTTTTTTTTTCCTCCCCATTTTCCAGTTGTTTGTTACTTATTTCTTTTTTTTTTTTTTTTGTATTCATGTATGCAATTGTTTATTCATGTATTTCTCTTTTTTCTGTTTTGTTTTTCTCTGTGTGTGTGTGTGTGTGTGTGTGTGTGTGTGTGTGTGTGTGTTTGTTTGGAGGGGGGCGGGGGGGGGGGGGGGGGGGGGGGGGGGGGGGGAGGGGGGTTACTTTTGCGGCGTACTTTGTCACGCAAGAACAGAAGACGTTACGGTAGTTTGCGATACTTTGTTTGTTT
>JADBJO010008852.1:82469-84969 GCA_016801955.1 Conus betulinus
GAAGAAGAAAGGGGACTTTCTTTTCTTTCTTTCTCCGTACGCAGGCTGATACTTCTGCGGACAATGTCTATATATATATATATATATATATACACACACACACACACACACACACACACACACACACACACACACACACGCGCAGGCAGTGGAGTTTTGTGTGTATAACCGTTGTTTATCCCGCCATTAAGGCAGCCATGCTTCATCTTCGGGGAAGGAGCATATTATGTGTAACGTGTCATCCATGCCAACGGCCAAACTGGCCTTGTCTTCCGAAAGTTGGTGATGGGATTTTACGTGTGTGCGTGCGTTCACACACGGAACCTTGGTTTACAGTCTCATTCAAAGGACTGTATGGGAAATGGAGTCAGAACCATGTTAACTCCGAGAGAAAAATCTCCCTGTACCGAAATTCGAACCCGCAAACCCCTGGATCACGAGTCCGGCGCTCTCTAGCAGAATAAGGGGACGAAAACTATATAATAGGTGAAGGAGAAGGACAAGGAGAAGGGGAATGAGAGAGGCCTAGAAGAAAAGAAGAAGAAGAAAGAGAAAGAAAAGAAAGAAGAGAAGGTAATAATGACGGTGATGACAGTGATTACGATGATAATGGAGGAAAAGGACAGGAGGAAGATGATGACGATGATGGTACT
This sequence comes from Conus betulinus, assembly GCA_016801955.1. NCBI lineage: Eukaryota > Metazoa > Mollusca > Gastropoda > Neogastropoda > Conidae > Conus > Conus betulinus. Next base: position 83,123 of record JADBJO010008852.1, read on the forward strand.
GACGATGAAGAAAAAAGATGATGAAAATATCGAAAAAGGAGAAGACGATGAAAATGAAAGAAAAAGTTTTTGACCAGAATAATGGTGATAACCACAAAGAAAAGAAAAAAAAGGGGGGGGGGGGGGGGGGGGGGGGGGGGGTGGGGGGGGGGGGGGGGGGGGGGGGGGGGGGGGGGGGGGGGGGGGGGGGGGGGGTGGGGGGGGGGGGGGGGGGGGGGGGGATAATGGTGATGATAATAAAGGAGAAATAAGAAGAAGAAATGAGGGGAAGAAATACACGATCAGTTTTACCGCCAGTAAGAAAGAAGGCAGTGACTTGCAGCAACAAACAAACAAACCAACAACAACAGAAAGGCAAACGCCTGTTCATGTCAATAAATCGGAGTGGACTTGAAACTATTCGTGGGTGTGTGTGTGTGTGTGTGTGTGTGTGTGTGTGTGTGTGTGTTTGATGTGTGTGTGTGTGTGTGTGTGTGTGTGTGTTGTGTTGTTGTGTTGTGTTGTGTTGTGTTGTGTTGTGCGAAAGACCGTCACAGAGTGAATAAACCCTTAACGTCGCTCATTTGTCTTGGATAAATCGTTTCGTGCTTTTCTCGGTCCTTCTTCTCCCCACCCCCACCCCCACCCCCTTCTCTCCTTTCTTCTTCCATTCTATTATCGTTCTAGTTATTGTTACTTCGGAGAAAAGATTGAAGATTGAAGATGAGGACGGGAGAAGGGGGGGGGGGGGGGGGGGGGAGAGGGAGGAGGAGGAAAAGGGGGAGGAAATGGCGGAGAAGAAGAAGAAGAAGAGGAAGAAGAACAGGAAGAAGAAGAAGAAGAAGCAGTAGTAGTAGTAGTAGTAGTAGTAGTACAATACCAACAACAAAAAAGAAGCAAGAGAGATGCTTCTAGAAAGAAAACGAAACGAACTGAGGAGAAGGAAGGTGGTAAGGCGTTAAGAGGAGGAGAAGGACGAAGAAAAGAAGAAGAACAAAAAAGAAAGAAATTAAAAAGAGGAAGATGGAAACTCGGAAAGGGAGAGGAGGGGGAGGAGGAGGAGCAGCAGGAAGAGAAGAAGGAGAGGAGGGAGGAGGAAGAATGGGAGAACGAGGAGGAAGGGATGAAGAAGAAGAAAGAGGAGAAGAAGCCAACAGCAGCAACAACAGCTACAATAACGACGACAACGACGGCAACAAGAACAACAAGATGCAAAGCATATAAACGTACTCTCAGTACAGTGACAGACAGGGGAGACAATTTCCAGTTAGTGGAAGTAAAAAACTCTCGACAGTGCGGTGCGTATTTCCCTTATCAGACTTGATTTTTTTTTTTAAATTATCATTTACAGCCGTTAGTAACGGCTATTCTGGTAAAAAAAAAAAAAAATAAATAAATGAATAAAATAAAACATCGGGCATCATCCGTGACCCATAACGAACATACCTACACATTTTCAGAAAGACCGGCCCAGAAGTTTTGTCTGGAGCGAGTGGAACACATTTTTTGACCACGGACGGACACACAGACAGACAGACAGCATTTTTTTGTTCCCATTGTAAAGTACTCCCTGTTCTTTAAGAACTGGGAGTACAAATATAATCAAGTGAGGTTTGCGTTCAAGGTAGAAGAGAAAGTAGTTGAGGGCGAGGAAGAGGAGGAGAGAACAAGAAAAAGGAAACAAGAAGTAAGATGGAAAGAAGGAGAAGAAAGAAGAAAAATGGCAATGAAATTTTCTTCTTCTCCTCCTCCTCTTCGTCTTTTTCTTCTTCTTCCTTCTCTCCTCCTCCTCGTCTTTTTCTTCTTCTTCTTCTTCCGACCCCTCATCTCTCTTTTCGTGCTCTTCTACCCGACCTCGACCTCTCATC
>JADBJO010008852.1:87469-90588 GCA_016801955.1 Conus betulinus
TGTGTGTGTGTGTGTGTGTGTGTGTGTGTGGTGTGTGTGTGTGTGTAGGTGTGTTGAGGGCGCGGGGTGGGGCGCGTGGAGGTGGACACGAGGATGTGAATGACAGTTACATTAAAAAAAAAAAATAATAATAATAGAATCATAATAAGAAGAAAGAAAAAACTCTCAGCGTCCGAAGAAATCGAATTTCCCATAGGTCTTCTTGCCCCCCCCTCCCCTCCCCCCCCCCCCCCCCCCGCCCCTCCTACACCCTTGCCCCTGCACTCTCTTCCCTCCCCGTTTCAGTGGCCCTCGTCTTCGAAAGGGACCCCGTACTACTGCATTTGAAGCAGCGCATAGAAACTAATAATGAATGATGACAAAAAATCCAAATGAAATGATATAAAAGTGAATATTAATAAAAGTTTACGGGTGACGTTTGTTTTGTAAGGGAGGGGGAGGAGGAGGTAGGGGGAGTTAGAGAGGGGACACGGGGCAGGGCGTGAGAGGAAAGGGGAGAAGGAGAGAGGGTTGGGGAGGGGGGAGGGAGGGAGGATTGGGGGAGGAGGAGGAAGGGGGTGGGGGGTGGGGTGGGGGTAGTAAAACGTTAAGTTTTGAAGGGCGCTCGAGACAGCGCGGATGTCCGCCAATGTCGGACACAAATATTTACAGACGCAAACACAAAAGAAGGGGAAAAAAAAAAAGAAAAAAAAGCGCACGGACTATGACAAATGATGTCATTTGAAAATGACGTAAAGAAAAAATATTTGACGTCACTGATTAAGCCCTGTCCGTAGACACTTTGCCCTGCTTTTCTGGTGACGCCGGTTAAAATGGAATATAAAGTAAAGAAGCGCGTTTCACTGCCGGTTGTTCGATCCGGATCTGCCACACGGATCAGCCCCCAGATGTAAGGGGTCCGGATCTAGGCCACAGTCCTCTTTCGCGTAATCCCACTTACAGGCAAACCAACCAACCAACCATGTGAAACGCAGCTGAAAATGCAGCCTCCTTGGAGAAGTTCCCAAGGGGAAAATAAGAGACAGATCGTGAGAAGAGAGAGAAAGGGGAAGAGAGAGGGACAGAGAGAGACAGAGAGAGAGAGAGAGAGAGAGGCACAGATAGCAAAAGAGGGAAAAGGAAAGAGAGAGGGAACATAGACAGGGCCAGGGGAGAGAGAGGGGCAGAAAGAGAAGCAACAGAGAGAAAAAAAAGGAGAGAGAGGAGGACAGACGAAAGAGTCAACAACAACAAAAAGACAGAGATGAGAGGGCCTACATACGCAGGAGAAGAGATAAAGACATGGAAAGGGGTGGGGGGGGGGGGAAGGGGGGGGGGGGGGGGGGGTGGGGGTGATGGTTAGACAAAGTTGAGAGAGTCACTCATAAAGCAGCCCGTGTTTCATTACACTGACAGATGAGAAAAAAAAAGAGCCAGAGTTAGTCATGTTGACAAAAGAGGCACAAACTCTAATGTTAATAATGTCGACAAAAATGGAAAAAAAGAAAAAAAATCACAAATCCACACCAGCAGCACAGTTCTCGTGTTGGGCATATCGATCCCCTCCCCCACCCCTCACCCCCATCTCCACCACCACCACCCCCCCCCCCCCCCCCCCCCCCCCCCCAAAAAAAAAGGGAAAAAAAATTATACTAGATCTAGAGTTTCTCTCACATTGACAAAAAGAAAAAAAACGACACAAGTTTGAACAATGGTCACATTTCACAAAAGAATAAAACCCACAAAAAATACTAGCACTGGTCATATATCGCGGAAAAAAAAAAAAAAAATCCGTAACACCAACACTGAAAGTAATTTTAACAAAGCTGAAACATTCCGTCCGGGGAGAGAGAGAGAGAGAGAGAGAGAGAGAGAGAGAGAGAGAGAGAGGCTGGGCGGAAGGGGGGAGGGTGGTGGTGGTGGTGGTATTTTATTCTTGTCTGCCATTTAATCTAGGTGGTTCTTTGGCCTTTAATGCCGTCAGACCGGTAGATTTACGGCGCCAGAGTTGTCGATCGGGGGCTTTGGTGCCGCAACACCAGCCATGCCGCATAATTCTTCTTGATGAACATCACTGAAAGGCTGATTGATTGCGCAAAGATCGTCGCGGAAGTGTTGTAAGGGGCAAACACTCGCCGTTGCTGCTTCCATAATGATTTTCGCATGCGCCGCGATTTTCTATTTCGCAACGTGGGGATTGCAGCGAGTATAGTAGGCAGTCGAGAGTGCTGTCATATTTGCGCATGCGCGCGTGTATTCGCACGTGCGAGATAAGTAGAGAGAGCGATAGCGGTGTGTGTGTGTGTGTGTGTGTGAGCGGAGAGAGAGAGAGAGAGAGAGATCTGCGGATACGTGAGGGTGAGGAGGAAGGGGGAGGGAGCGGAAGTGAGGGTAAAAAGTTTTGCGAGAGCGAGTAAGTTATGAGAGCACGAGAGAGAGAGAGCTGAGAGAGAGAGAGAGAGAGGAGATGAGAGAGAGAGAAAGAAGAGGGAGAACCCTTTTAAAGAGTAGAAAAAGCACCAAAGGAAAGGGAGAAAACGGAATAAAGTACAAGTTGGCCCTCTTTACAAGCAATTCCGTGTCCTCAAATTAAGGGAATTATGTAGGGAAATACAAATATGGGGGGAAAATACCAAACACACGGGTACAGGATATTTCAGCAAGGCAAGAAAACTTAATTGCTAGAAAAAGAAAAATCGCCGCCACACCATAAGCAATCTATTTCCAGAGGTAGTGAGAAAGAGAGACAGATAGACAAGCATAGGCAGCAGCAGAGAGAGAAGACAGAGAGAAGAGAGGAGAATAGAGAGAGAGAGGAGAGGAGAGAGAGAGAGAGAGAGGTTATCAACCTCTTTGTTAAACAGAGAGAAGGAAACAAGACAAACAGGAAGAAAACAGGCTTTTAAAGTGACCAAGAAACAAAAGTATTTATATAAGAACTCACAGAATCAACAAAGAAATAATCGAATTATCTGCAATGGCAATAGACGTATAAAAACTGCATTTAATCTTCAGCCATACATAGATGCGATCATTTTTAGATTCTGGAGCTACAAGCGGCAACCATTAGGGTAATGACAAGAAGATGGGGAGCACAAGAAGGCAGACAGAGAGAGAGAGAGAGGGGAGAAACGGGGGGG
>JADBJO010008853.1:0-15000 GCA_016801955.1 Conus betulinus
ATACGATGTCTGTACGACACAGCCTCTTTTGAAGTTGATATCATCAGTCACAGTGGAATAAGACTGCTCCTATCTGCCCCCTCTTGCCTCGCCCCAGTTCTGCGGCAGCGGCAGAAAAGGTAGTGCAGCATCTTGCCCGATAGCTGTCTGAACGACAGACTTCATCACACACACACCTCATCTCAGCTGCTCTGTTATGGAGTAGTATCACCACCGTTCCCCCACACATTTCTGTCTTGTTTTCTACACACACCGGGGGGGGGGGGGGGGGGGGGGGGGGGGAGGGGGGGGGGTAGGTTAGAGACAAAGAGAGAGAGAAAGACACAAAGACGAGAGAAGAGACAGAGAGAGAGACAGAAGAAAAGAAAGAGAGAGAGAGAGAGAGAGAGAGAAAGACAGAGGGGAGAGAAAGACTTGAGAGACGCCCGAGAGAGACACACACACAGAGAGAGGAGGGAGGAGGGGGTTATTCTTGAAAAAGCCAACGCCCGTAATGACGGTGAAAGACGCGAGAGAGAGAGACAGGAGGGGAAAGAGAGGAGAGAGGAGGGAAGGGGGAGAGGGGTGTGGGGTGTGGGGGGAGGGGGACCGACAGACAGACAGAGACAGGAAGAGAGAGATCACGTGCAATTAATTCAGTGTCTCAAAAGCCCTTGCGGTGTACGAATTATTGAACAAAGTCGAACGAGAGAGAGAGAGGAGAGAGAGAGATGATGAGAACGAGAGAGAGAGGAACGAGACGAGAGAGAACGAACGAACGAAATTTCATTTTACCAGGCTAATGAGATAAACAAATTAGACATGCCTTTTTTCCACCCATCCCTGGGGCCAAAAATAGACCCCCAAAATAATATCAGAATGCACTTAGAAAACCAGCAAGTCAATATAGCAAAAAAACAAGGAAAGAAAGTGAATACACTGGTCAACATGCAACGTGTCAAAAGGAACAGGAGAGAGAGAGAGAGAGAGAGAGAGGAGAGAGAGAGGAGAGAGAGAGAGAGAGACAGAGACAGACAGACACCACACAGACAGACAGACAGACAGACACACAGACAGACAGACAGACAGAGAGAGGGAGGGAGGGAGAGAGGTCACGGTTGAAGCAATCCAGCATCTTCAAAAAGCTCACGCGGAATAGGAATTTACTAAAATGGAGAGAGAAATGGAGAGAGAGAGAGAGAGAGAGAGAGAGAGACAGACAGACAGACAGACAGACACACACAGATAGACAGGTCACGTGGAAGCAATCCAGTATCTTGAAGGCTCATTCGGGTAGGATTTAATAAAAATAAATAAATAAAAATAATAAATCGAAGGACAACCAGCTGTTCGCTGTTTGAGACGAAACGTTTGAACCTGTGCGGTCCGACCAGTCAGTGTCGAACGGACGGAGTGCTTCACGATAGTTTTTAAAACCTTCGAGTTTGATCCCACACATGCCGCTTCAAAGGACTGTACAATTGAATACGAAGCTTTTTTCTCGAATATTTAGATTCTTATAATTTTTTGAGTTGACATTCCAAAGCACATCATGGCCTTGGTACAATTCAATCAAATGTTTGGTCTCCGAATCGGACAGTCTGACCGCCTTGCTGGACGACGCCATTTTTCCTTGTGCATGGGGGTTGGCTCAATGCTGAGCGTTGATTGTTGTTGGAGGATACTAACTGTCCGTTTCGAATAGATCACGGTGTATCTCGAACGGTCGGGTTTAACTGGATGCCGAAGTCCGTTTGAGATGTACGTTTACTATGACAGACGCTACGTTTGGGATCGGGTTCGACCGGTACTTCCGAAGCGTACGGGCGGGGAGGCTCGTGTACCAGACCATTTGGGGGGGAAAGCGCTATAAACCGTTGGACTGTCGGCGAAATGAAATTGCAGCATTGATTTTTTGGGGGGCGAATTTCTTTTAGCTTCTTCTTTAGCGATTAAATTGCTTATGGACAGGGCTGTAACCGACTGACGGCCTTCGAAATTGCATTCATGCATTGATTTCTGTGGCTTTTTTCTTCTTTCTTGGTGTTGTTGGTAAGTGATTAATGGAACAGATACTACTATAGGAAGCAGCGCTGCAGCTGATGGACTGCCTATTGCAAGGAAGCTCACCTTGCCTCACTGAAACGGCGATTTTGTCACGCGGAACTACAACCACCACCACCACCACCCACCACAAGACAAATCACAACACCACTGCAACCATACAGTGGCGTGGAAAGGAAGCTGGTTAGTTACTTTCAGGTTTAACGCCCAGCCAACCGAAGACGGACGGGGATACCCACGCCGAGAGGGAAAGGAGAGGGAGGGAGCTTGTGTTAACGTATTATCGACACTTCAACAACGACGGCACATTATTAAGGGGGGTTGCAAATACATTTTTTTTTCTTTTTTAATGTTCAATCGCTCAACTTCCGACTGCGAACTCCGTGCTCTTTCACTTCACTGAACCAAAGCAGCCAGCCCCCCCCCCCCCCCCCCCCCCCCCAAATGTTTTGTGTTGGAGGACCAAACTTTAGACCTGATACAGCGATGGTTACATCATCGTCATTATCATCTTCATCAGCTACTCATGGATACACAAGGCTGACAGACTGACTGACTTTGATAATTTGACTGATAATTTCGTGGGTGAAATAACGGTTGTCAGCGTGCTGGCAGAAATAAGACCGAGTCCGTGAAAAACTGAAACAAGATTGCCGCTTTAATTAACGAAAACAAGTCAACGTGTAAAGAAACGCACGGAAACACAGAGTAAAGCAACACTTACACGATGCACGGAACAAAACTACCGAACTGTTCACCACGTATGTCTCCTGAAGATGTGACAGATAACAGACATGAAAAATGCAGGAACCAATACTTCCCCGATGGCTTATTTAAAAAAAAAATAAAATAATAATAATAATGCCCAGACCATTTACTCGCGGGATGGCTAATTTACAAAAATGCGCCAAACAATGCTCCCCATATAGTTGATTCTAAAAGAATGCGCACAGCAATACTTTCTACGTAGCTTTAGAAAGAAAGAAAGAACGCACTACTACCACCACCACCCATTCCCGAATGCGTAATCTTTTTAAAAAAAAAAAAAAAAAAAAAAAAGTGCACAGAACCATAATTCTTGACGGCTTATTCTGAAAAAAAAAAAATGCTCAAGACAATACTCCCAGTACGGTTGATTCTAAAAAGAAAATACAACACAATACTTCCTACATAGCTTATTCAAAAACAACAACAACAACAACAAATGCACAAATACCATTACCACCACCACACCACCCCCCGCCCCCCGCCCCGTACGTTTAATTCTGAAACAAGTGCAAAGAACTATACTTCTTCTTGAGGGCTAATTACAAAAAAATGCTGAAGACATTACACCCCATATGGCTTATTGTAAACAAAAAACGAAAAAAAAATTTTTTTTTTAAAGTGCACAGAACTATACTTCTAGAGGGCTAATTCTGAAAATTAAAAAAATGCACGAAACAATACTCCTCATATGGCTTATTCTAAAACAATTTTTAAAAAAAAAAAATGTTCAAGACAATAAAATTTCTACCCGTATGACTGATTCTAAAAAAAAAAAAAAAAAAAAAAAAAAGCGCAGAGCAATGCTCCCAGTAAGGCTGAATCTCCTGGGCTATTTTTCATGTCTGTAAAATCTGACACCTTGAGAAGATATTAACAAAAAAATTCCATTTTCTGTTATTCATCACGCGCCAAGTAAGCGTTATTTTCTCTTCAGTTTTTTTTAAATTATTATTATTATTATTATTTTTAATCTATTTGTTTTATTCTGGCTGGGAGGACAGGCGTCAGCCTCGTCATGACGTCACCATCGTGCGAAGTGTCTTCTGCTGCGTTTTTTTTCTTGTCCTTTTTTTTTTTTTTTTAAATTTTTCCTTATTCTTTGTTTTTTATTGCTATTGTTGTTGTTGTTGTTAAAAACAGTTGTCGAAATATTTCACGGTGACGGTCATTGTGAAGGAAGATTTGGAGAGAAAGGCTGTGTGTGTGTGTGGTGGGGGGGGGGGGGGGGGGGGGGGGGGGGGGGTGTGTGTGTGGGGTGGGGGGGGGGGGGGGGGGGGGGGGGGATGAACAAGGGTCTGTCTATCTGTCTGTCTGTCTGTCTCTCTCTTCTCTCTCTCTCTCTCTCTCTCTCTCTCTCTCTCTGTGTCTTGTTTCTAGGTTTCAAAATATCGGTGACCCGGAAACTCAACATTGATTTTTTTTTTTTTCTACTTCCACTTCCCCTTCCCCCCCTCCCCCTCTTCCCATAACTTTAATATTCCTTTACAACAACATTTTCCTTTCTACCCCCCCCCTCCACCACCACCTCCACCCCCATAAATACCCCCAACCCCCCCCCCCACCCCCCCCCCCCCCCCCCCCCCCCCCCCCCAGCCCATACACCCCCCCCCCCCCCTCCTCCCCGTACCCCCCCCCCAGCCCCTCCTCCTCTCATTCAATGCCTTCATTCCTGCTTTGTTGTTGTGTTCTTAATCTCATCTTCCTGTTGACTTTTTGTTTCTTTGGTTGGTTGCTTTTTTTTTTTTTTTTTTTTTTCGCTCGTCATTATAATATGCACGCATCATCACGCTCTTCCGTTTTCGCTTGTTTTTTGTCAGGTGATGAGGCGAGTGACAGGAGAAACTGATCACTTGTTCCTGCTTCCTCCTAGCGCTAAGGACTGTCTTGTCTTGTTAATTACACCGACGAAAAATAAAACATTAACAATAAGAAACAAAACTTTACTCCCTGTCTGTCTGTCTGTCTGTCTGTCTCTCTCTCTCTCTCTGTCCTGTCATCTCTGCTGTCTGTCCTGTCTGTCTGTCTGTCTCTCTCTCTCTCTCTCTCTCTCTCTCTCTCTCTCTCTCTCTCTCTCTCCGAATTCAGAACATATCTAAAAACTATAACAGTACTGTTCAAATTTGACCATTCTGAAACTTGCTTTCATCTCTGAAAGATGTAGAAGAAGATGAGGGGCTTTTTTTTTCCGAGCCTTTAGTGCCTTCAGAGAAGCATCCGGGCATTATAACCAGATGCTTCTGCAAGATCCTTGGCATCTTATACAAGGACCATTATGCTAACTTGGAGGTCCAGACCAGAGTAAGGCAAGCCATAGGACTCACACGAGTCCACACGTGCCAGAATGATCATCCTCAAGATCGTGGGCACCAAAAGGAAGAAGAGAAGAAGACGCTGTGTCCCACAGAGAAAACAAGGAAAAATGAGATGGTATGGTCATGTATCAAGATCAACAGGACTTGCAAAAACCATTCTACAAGGAACAGTGCGAGGAGGCAGAAGGAGAGGAAGACAGAGAAAGAGGAGGGAGGACATCATCAGGGCATGGACTGGCCTCACACTCAGCAACGGCCTGAGAGGAAGTCTGAGAACCCGGGAGGGAGTGGAGGAAGCTGTTGCATGGACTGGTCTTCTGTGGCACCCCAACGGTCATTCAAGGTCTGAGACGGGATAGGGAGGAAGGTGGGTGCGGAGTCTTCTTGGCACCCCTACGAGTTTCAAGAATCGGGGATAGGGGAGAAGGTGGGGCATTTGTTTATACTGCCCCGTCCAGTGATTTGAAGGCAAAGCATAAGAGTTTTCGAAGCAATATGAATGTCCAGATCGCTTTTCAACCGAGTCCTCTTCAACCTTCAAGTGACGGGCTTTCAGCGGGAAACCTGTCGAGTCATTAACCTTGAGACTTGTCGGTGTGGTTTTGTGAATCATCGTTACAATGCCGTTTAAAAAATTTCTTTTTTCAAAAGTGCTATTTAGAGCTGGAGTTTATGTCCAACATGTGAAACATCTCATTCTCTCTCTCCTCTCTGTGGTCTCCACTCTCCTTCTCTCGGGTGTGGTGTGTGGGTGTGTGTGTGGGTGTCGGCGCGCGCGCGCGCGGGGGGACGCGCTCCTCCAGTTCGTCTCCCTATCCTCGCTCTGTCATGTGGTTTGTGTGTTTGTGTGTTGTGTGTGTGTGTGTGTGTGTCTGTTCCTGAGAGCCAGTCCACCCTCTGTATATGTCCATAGTGTTTTCTATCACGAAGATGTGCAAATAAAAGATTTTTGTGTATATTCCGAAAAAGATAAGTTCGGCTGTCGATCGGACCAACCACTTTACACAAAAGGGGACAAGTTTCTTTTCCGTTCTTTTTCTTCTTAGTTTGCTGGGTGTGTGTGTGTGTGTGTGTGGGGTGTGTGTGTGTGTGTGTGTACGTGCGCGCGTGCGCACATACGTATGTTGAGTGTGAATAAGTGCACAGAAACATTATATACATTTTACTCTAGTCATACATGAAAAGAAGAAGAAGAACGGGGAAAAAAACGGCAAATTACTCAAAGAAATGACAGGAAAAAGTTCGAATAAAATGAAAAAACAAGAAGAAGATCCTGCGGGAAAGAAACTGCTAGCTTGTTGTCTTCATAACAACCCCCCCCCCCCTCTCTCTCTCTCTCTCTCTCTCTCTCTCCAACGCGGGCAGCAAGATAAAGACTGTAGGTGGGGCGAAGAGGTGAGGAAGGGCCAGGACGGGGGGGGGGGGGGGGGGGGGGGGGGGATATAGAAGGCCCGTGAGCTCGACGGGAAGTCCGGCTACAGCGCGAGGACAGAGAGCTGTGGGAAGGTCGACAGGAACCGGAGGCGGAAATAGGCACGGTTCAAACCCCGGTCATGCGCAGGGAACCGAACCACGTCGGCAGGAAGAGCGGCCAAACAGCCAAACAGCACCCGCCCATCAACAAGCAGCCAAGCAACCCGATCGGCCCCCCACCAACAAAACAGCCCCACCAACAACAAATAAAAATAAATGAATGAAATAAATAAATAAATGAATATTTTAACGACGTTGGCTCGTCAAAAACCCTTTGACGATTTTGCGGCAAGCGGGCACTAAGGACGCTGCTGTGCCTGATCCTGCCAACGAAAGGGAGGAGGGGGGGGGGGGGGGGGGGGGGGGGGGGGGGGGGGGATGGATGGAGGGAAGGGGCACGTAAACGGTGTGAAGCAGACAGGAAATGATCAGTGGGGGTGAGTGAGTGGGTAGGGGGTGTGAGTGGTTAGGCGGCGGCAGTGGGGAAAGGGGTCAACTGCGGACTGTTGTGAGTGGATTCTGTTGTACAACAAACGTTCCGACGTGCGACGTTAGGATTACGGGATTCTGTGATCGATTTAAGATTTCAGAGTCCAATTCGTGTCGATCGTAATGTACTACATTTTGTGAGACAATTGACGGTAGAATTGTTTGAGCAAGGAATACATGATACGTTTCTTTCTGATTTTTTTTCCCTTCTTCTTCAACAAACAAAATTAATCTTAATTTTGGGCTGTTCTGTTCTTTTGCGCTGAATATGAGAAGATAAATGGTTGCTCGTTCTTCGTTTTCACTGTCCTCAATGCCGTTCGTTTTGCCTGAAGAAGACCCAAGAGGTCGAAATGCGTCGTGTTTTGTCCTGTGATCTGTTTGTCTGGATTGTCTTGAGCAGCTAATAACCTTTCCTTTTGAAATGTTGTCTGTGAAGACAGTTTTTACTTATTTATTTACTAGTCTACGTGGTCATCCCCTGCTTCACGTTTGACATGTGAATGACCTCAGTACACTAAGTCTGTTCCACGTGAGCGCATTAATTAACCCTGAATTCACTTCTTGTCCCATTCTATAGGCTTACTAAAACTACAGTAGTCAAAGCCTGAACATGTTCATTGTGCTTGCACACCCAGACTGGAGCGCTGATCGTAGAGCTCTTCTTCGCATAAATAAACAGCTTGGGTACTCATTGGAAAATGGCTGTAAAAAAGTCTTCACAATGTCTATGATTCTATTCACTACCTGGATCTGTTTGGCTGAGGGATTATAGACCGCGGAAAGGGGAGTTGGGGGGGGGGGTGGGTGTTTAAAGAGTTTGTACGAACGTAGAAGAAGCACACTATATACCGACATGTCCTGAATTTTATGCGGTAAGGGTGAACCTGAAAACAGGATTTGCAGTTAGACCTCAGAACCCTCAGTTCAAAGAAAGTGTGAAGATAACACACGTAGAATTCCTCTACTTGGACTTTATTGTTGTTTGTTTGTTTTTGTTTTGTTTTGTTCTGCCTCGCTAACTACAAAATGCAGACACTAACACAGGTGCGCATGCTGGACCTTAACTCATTTCCGGAATATTCTGAAGAGGCTTCACCTTCGGATCGTTCGTTTGGATTTGGTGCACACTGAAATAACACCAGTTTCTCTTCTTTTTCTAAACCTTCGACACGGAAATTAACCGAGGTTTCCCATTCTTTTAAGAAACTCTTCAGAGATGGTGGCATGCCCGAAACAGACGTCGCTGCTGACGTTCTTTGTCAAGATAGTTCAAACAGTTCATTTTCAAAACAGTCTCACACACACACACACACACACACACACACACACACCACACCACAACCCAACACACGCGCACAACAACAACATCATAACGAAGTCATTGTACGTGTACAGCTTTGTTTTATCTACCATGTTTCTTTGTTTTATCTAGAGCGTTTCTTTGTTTATCTACCACGTTTCTTCGTTTTATCTACCACGTTTCTTTGTTTTATCTACCATGTTTCTTTGTTTTATCTACCACGTTTTTTTTTTGTTTTATCTACCACGTTTCTTTGTTTTATCTACCATGTTTCTTTTGTTTTATCTACCACGTTTTCTTCGTTTTATCTACCACGTTTCTCTGTTTTATATACCACGTTTCTTTGTTTTAATACCACGTTTCTTTGCTTGTCATGCCAGTTTAAACCCTAGAGGTCGAAATGCGTTATGTCTGTCTTGTTCAAGCCTTTGTTCGTTCCGCATGTCAGGTGGGCTGGCTGGTAACGCTTCTTTGGGTCCTCTCTAACATATCATAATGCATCCCCCCCCCCCCCCCCCTCTCTCTCTCTCTCTCTCTCATATGACTATACTCTCTCATTACTATGTTCTCTCTCTCTCTCTCTCTCTCTCTCTCTCTCTCTCTCTCTCTCTCTCTCTCCGTCCCTTCGCAGCATGTATCCCCCATACACTAATCGTTTTTGAAAACGGCTTTCACCTTCGTTTCGCTCTCGCTGTCTGACTAACTCCCGAGTAGAGTGAGATGTGCCGCCGCTAACGTTTACAGTTAGTTCCCCTTCCCCGACCCCGCTTCCCTTCCCCCCCCACCCCACCCGCCCACCCCCGATCCGCGCGCGGAATTTTTCTAATAATAACAACACTTGCCGCTGTTAACGGTTTTCTTTCCTTCTTTTCTCTCTCTCTCTCTCTCTCTCTCTCTCTCTCTCTCTCTCTCTCTTTCCCCTTTTTCTTTTCCCCTTTTTTTTCTCCCTCCTTTATTTTTTATTTCTTCCGCCTCTCTCCTCCAGTCTACTGGACTGTTCGTACGTATTATATACGTACACATCTCCCTTTCCTATGACCTCCTTCCTCTCTCCCCTCTGCCCTCCCCTCTTCCCCCCCCCCCCCCTTTCGGCCTCTTTTCCCCCCCCCCCCCCCCCCCCCCAACTTCAGCTGTTTGCACGTGCAGTGTGGAGAAGACAGCAGCTCCCTGACTGTGATACGCTGCCAGACGCGGCGCGTTCAGTGTCAGGATTACCTTTCCTGCCCGGTAATGGTGTTGGCTGCATCGGTCGTTCAGTCAGTATTGTCACTAACTTTGGACTACATGCGTCGTTTGAACGCAGCTTTTCAATTCACAACATGTATCCTAAACGCAGCATTTCAAATGATAACATGTGTCCTTAACGCAGCGTTTTGTAGTTTTATTTGTATTGCTTGTCATGCCAGTTTCAGTCCTCGAGGCCAGTTTTACGTCCTCGAGGTTGATTACATGTGTCGTTAAAAGCAGCATTTCAATTCACAGCATGTGTCCTTTACTACGCAGTATGTCTATTGACAACATATGTCCTTAACAAAGGATTTCTATGGACTACATATGTCCTTAATTTAACGCAGCATTTCTATGGACTACACGTGTCCTTAAAGCAGCATTTCTATGGACTACACGTCTCCTTAACGCAGCATTTCTATGGACTACATCTTTCACGAAGAACAGCTTTCTTTTTTCCCTTTTAACATAAATTGTTGAAGCAGTGCTATTTTTGACTACATGTGTCGTTCCAACAGTATTACTGTTGGCTATATGTGTCGTTCCATCAGTATTACTGTTGGCAACATGTGTCGTTCAGTCAGTATTACTGTTGACTACATGTGTCGTTCCATCAGTATTACTATTGACTACATGTGTCGTTCAGTCAGTATTACTGTTGACTATATGTGTCGTCCAATCAGTATTGCTGCTGGCTACATGTGTCGTTCCATCAGTATTACTGTTGACTACATGTGTCGTCCCATCAGTATTACTGTTGACTACACGTGTCGTCCCATCAGTATTACTGTTGACTACACGTGTCGTCCCATCAGTATTACTGTTGACTACATGTGTCGTTCCATCAGTATTACTGTTGACTACACGTGTCGTCCCATCAGTATTACTGTTGACTACATGTGTCGTTCCATCAGTATTACTGTTGACTACACGTGTCGTCCCATCAGTATTACTGTTGACTACATGTGTCGTTCCATCAGTATTACTGTTGACTACACGTGTCGTCCCATCAGTATTACTGTTGACTACACGTGTCGTCCCATCAGTATTACTGTTGACTACATGTGTCGTTCCATCAGTATTACTGTTGACTACGTGTCTCGCTCCGTCAGAACTTTTTTTTTCTTTTTCTCACTACACGTGTTGTTTTAAGGATCACTTCATTTGAGTACATGTGTGGTTTAACCAGCAGCACTTCTGCATACGTCATTCAGGCAACTCTTTCTTGCTATCCTACAATTGACATGTATCGATGGGCCAGTGCTTTAGGAGGGGAAAATCCAGAAGAGCCAAGCTTAGATTTAAAAAAAAGAGTCATAATAGAGACAAAGTTTAGGAAAAAAAAAAAAAGGAAGAAGTTGACAAAAATTAATAATAGAGACGAACATGTTAATATATAGGAAGAGGCAGAAAGAATAGAGGCAAGGATACCTATGAAAGCTGAGACCAGCAGGAACAGGCTAGACAAAGGGAAAAGAGGCGAGACAAGCAGGAACAGGCTAGACAAGGGAAAAGAGGCGAGACAAGCAGGAACAGGCTAGACAAGGGAAAAGAGGCGAGACAAGCAGGAACAGGCTAGACAAGGGAAAAGAGGCGAGACAAGCAGGGAGAGGTGGTAAGAAGAAACGCAACTGAAGATTGGAAAAAGTGGGAAGACTTATAGAAAAGACTAAGAAAGTATGTAGAGGTAAGAAAATGTGACGTTATTGGAAAACTTTAAGGCACACTCAAAAAAAAAAAAAAAAAAAAAACGATGAGTGAAAAGTGATGGTATGGAAACTAATGAGGTGGAAAAAACAAAAGAGCTACGAAAGAAAGAGACACAATGAAAGTTTTGATGTAAAAAAAAAATAAAGATTTTTTTTAGATTTTAAAAGGTGAAAGAGAATGAGAAAAATGACTTATATGAAACACTCTCACATAGAAAAAAAAAGTGACAAAACAGAAAAATCTGAAGTAGAAAAACAGTATAAAGACATGTTGTGGAAAAAGGCAGGCGTCTGGAAAGTTTTGAGGTTGGAAGAAGAAAGAGAGAGAGAGAGAGAGGGGGGGGGGGGGGCGGAAGGGGGGAGTGACAGCAAAAATTGTGCGGTGGAAAAAAAAAAAAAAAAAGCAAGAAGCAGGAAAAAGTGACAATATGTAGTTGGAAGAATTGGGAAAGGTAGGAAGAGGTAAGTTTCAGTTTCATTTTCGTCAAGAAAGTGTCGCTGCCTACGGACTAGTCCACACACGCTACGCCACATCCGCTGATGTTTGAGACCACACTGCGCATGATTTCAAGCCGATGGAAAAATGAATTACCGACTAAAAATGAGAGATTGGAAAAGAGGGTCTCGTGGCTACGACTTAGCAGATGTCTGGCGTGGACATGAGCCCAACGCGCTGGTCAGACCTTGAGTGACCTGCTTAACAGTGGCTGTGCTATCGTTATCATTGTATATATGTGTGTGGTTTGTGCACACCTGTGTGTGTAAATGTGTGTGCATGGGTGTGTAGGTATGGGGCCCATGTGCGCATGTCAGTGTATGCAGCGTGTGTGTGTGTGTGTGTGTGTGTGTGTGTGTGTGTGTGTGTGTGTGCACGTGCGTGCGCACGCACTTGTGCACATGCGTGTGTGTGTATGCTAGCGCGCGTGCGCAGATGCGCATGTGTATGCGTACGTGTGATATGTGCACTTGTGTGAGCATGCTCCAGCGTGCACGTATCTAGATATTATAGGAAGAGTTAAGCGAAAGTGACAGTATGGAAATGTTGAGGTCTCGAAAAAAAATCCAAAGAAGCAGGAAGAAGAGGAGATGACCGAACGCAGAGGGGTGTATAGAAAGCACAGCTGAGACTGAACGCAGAGAGGTGTATAGAAAGCACAGTCAGAGAGGTGTATAGAAAGCACAGCTGAGACTGAACGCAGAGAGGTGTATAAAAAGCACAGCTGAGACTGAACGCAGAGAGGTGTATAGAACGCACAGCTGAGACTGAACGCAGAGAGGTGTATAGAAAGCACAGCTGAGACTGAACGCATTGAGGTGTATAGAAAGCACCGCTGAGACTGAAGGCAGAGAGGTGTATAGAAAGCACAGCTGAGACTGAAGGCAGAGAGGTGTATAGAAAGCACAGCTGAGACTGAACGCAGAGAGGTGTAGAGAAAGCACAGCTGAGACTGAACGCATTGAGGTGTATAGAAAGCACAGCTGAGACTGAACGCAGAGGGGTGTATAGAAAGCACAACTGAGACTCCGCGCCGTCAAACACCATGTTGTTGCTGCTGTTTGGGCTCGGAGCATCTTGACTGGGATGGGAGGTCGGGGGTTGGGGTGGGAACTAGGGAGTGATACGCTGGGCTGCATCTATGACGGTGCGCGGAGAGAGAGAGAGGGGGAGGGAGGGAGGGGGAGGGAGGGAGGGAGAGAGAGAAGGGAGGGAGGGAGAGAACGAGAGAGTGAGGGGTGGGTGGAGTGAGAGACAGAGGGCAGGAGAGTGAGAGAGACAGACAGAGAGAGAAAGGGAGGGAGAGAGAGAGAGAGGCGAGGAGGGACGGAGAAGGAGAGAGAGAGATAGTGAGAGAGGGAGAAGGGGGGGGGGGGGGAGGGGGAGGGAAGGAGGTAGGAGAGAGAGTGGGAGGGAGCAAGAGAGAGAGTTGGTGAGAAAGACAGAGAGAGAGAGAGGAAGGGGAAGGGAGGGAGGGAGAGAGTTAAAATGAGAGAGAAGGGGGGTGAGGAGGGGACGGAGAGAGTGAGTTAGTGAGGAGAGAGAGAGAGAGAGAGAGAAAGAGGGGAGGAGGGACAGAGAGAGAGAGAGAGATGGGGGGCTGGGGGGGGGGGGCCGGATCTAGATATTCATGCTGTCTTTTTTTCTTTTTCAACCGCGTCGCACACTCTGTATACGCCAGTGATACTCTTGTCATATTTAAAAAAAATTTTTTTGTCCTTGTGAAGCATCAGCTCGGGGGTGGTACGTACAAACTGAGGGCTTCCTTCTGTTACGGGAAGTTTCCTGGTTAGTTCCGCGTGTCTTGACTGCAGGTACAACTGATCTGCTTCCTGTCACTCATTCACTTGGTTCTTTATCTATTCACGCTTTATTCATCTGCTTGTGGTTTACACAGGTATCGATCTATGTAGTATGCTTTCTTCAAACTGATCGCGTTTCATTCGTCTTCTAGCAATCATGACTTCGTTTTCCCTTTCTTTGCTATATACCGTGTTTGTGACGAAAGAAACCTTTCGAGGGGAAAAAAAGATGTACAGTACACTGTTTCATACTATTGTGTAAGTAGACACATCTGCATATAGAAAATTGGAAAAAAGCAACAGAAGCATAGACTGTTAACACAAAGGTAACACAGAGGGTGATCAAAATCTGGTAATAACCGCCGTACACGCTTAAGCATGCGCTCGCATGCTTACAGGTACGCTCTAAATCGCACGCACATACGCATGCACACACACACACACACACACACACACACACACACACAGAGTCTATATAGTGCAGCACAGACTGAGGTAAACTATCCTGAAAATTTCACGGCAGTGAAACAACACTGGGCATGGGCTAAAAGAAATTCAGCGCTTCTAGGCAGAACGGCCGTTTTTGAAATGTCTTGTTCCATCCAAAAGTGTTTGTTTGTGGATACTTTCACCTGAGTCATCCGACCACTTTTTGGATGCGTTTGCATGTCCTTTACTTCAATTTTGTATGGAATGATAAAAAGAACGGTTTAGCAAAAGAAACTGCACGGAGAAGAGTACATGAAGGAGGGCAATGGGTTCCTAGTTCCAGAAGATTTTATGCAAGCCTTGAAACTATGATGGCTGGGGGGGGGGGAAATTTGAAATACAATCCATAAATGGAGATCATTTGTAGCTTTGCCAAATTTTCGACCAAAATGTAGAAAAAAACACACTGAAACTAGAACCGCAGTTTATGAGGCAAACAAAAATTGGAAGGGCACATTTCGCTCATGTAAAATGTTTTGTAACAAAATTAAACCCGGAAAAAAAACAGCCAAAGATTTGGCAAAATCTTTGTCTTAAACGAATGTGCCTAAACACACCATTTCGTTCACTAGAAATGAATGTTACGTAGAAACGTAGCAGTTGTCTGTCCTTTGTTGAGCTTATTAAGAATACACTATAAAACTATTTGTAAGTTACGCAGCGATCATTAAAAAGTTAAAGCTGTTTGTGAGGGCATGGAATATAAAGTTTGAAAATAATTCAAAATCGAATTATTATACAGCGTAAAAAATCTGTTATATATTCAATTAGAACAGGTACAAGACACTGTCGTGATACTCTCCAAAGGATTGGCACAAGAGTAAATTACTGCCAAAGTGGATCAGACAGCAACTGCAATGAAAGTTTTCTAAGCACCCAAAAAGTTCAA
>JADBJO010008853.1:17500-20000 GCA_016801955.1 Conus betulinus
CGCCTCTACACTGAAAACTGTTATAAATAAATCCACGTTATCTTGATGTTCAATGAAATGTCCGAGTGTACTTCTGCCATTTAATACACGTGGTCTGCGTGGCTGTGCTGTGTGCCGTTTTCCTAGTGGCAATGTGCTGTTTGCTTGTTGCTGTAAGCTTTCCCTGTGGCTGTGTGCAGCTTTCCCTGTGGCTGTGTACAGTGTTCCTGCAGCTATGTTCAGCTTTTCCGAGTTTGTGTGCATTTTTCCATACGGCTATGTGCAGTTTTCCTAAGGCTGGCTATATGCAGTGTTCCTGTGTTTGCATTTTTTCCCCACGGATACGTTCCGTTTTCCTGGTGCTATGTGCAATTTTCCTGTGTTATGTGCGGGTTTTCTTTGCGTCTGTGTGCATTCGTCATGTGAATATGAGCAGTTGTCCTTGGTTACATGCCGTTTCCATGTTTCTCTAAAGCTGTTTTTCCTTTGGCCGTGTGCTGTTTACCTTGTGGGAAAAAATATGCTACTGTTCTGTCGTTGTATGCTATTTTCTTGTACTGTGGCTATTTGCTGCACTTTTTGTTTTTTTTTTCTTCCTTTGGCTGTGTACTGGTTGCTCATGCCTGTGCATTTTCCTTTAGTGTGTGTGTGTGTGTGTGTGTGTGTGTGCTGGCTGTTTTCCCTGTGGCTGTGTGATGTTGTTGTCAACACCTGGCTTCAGCCGCCCTCCCCAGGAGGGAGCCCCCATCGCCCGCCGTGTGTTGGTTGACATCCCCCAGCTTGCCCGCCCTCCTCCCTCCGCCTCCCTCCTTCTCTGTACGATACAGACCTCTGCGGCCACACGCCGTTCCGCGCGAGGTACCATAGCAGCTTAGACGCCAACTGAGAGGTACAGCTTTCCCTTGAGGGACGCTGATGTGAGAGGTCTGTGTCAGGCGGCGCAGCGAACCTTCCAGCCGTATGGGGTGACGGCGGGTCTAGCCTGTGTCGGGGGGGGGGGGGGGGGGGGGGGGGGGGGGGGGGGGGGGGGGCGGCTCTTGGAGATGTGGGGCGAGATCGGCGATGGAGCGTTGCCTGACTGCGATTGCCGTGAAATTTCTTGCAATATTGCATGGGACTTGTTGCAATATTCATCTTCTCCTTGGTTTCATTTTGTGAGCGCTTAGGAGTTATGATGTAAGATTCAGCGCCGTAGATAGTCATTATGATTATAATTATTATTAAACCGTAGCCTGGGATACCGTGCTCTGAGGCAGGCAGGCATGGGGGTACTTGTTATGGGGTGGGGCTGAAAGATTGCCCTCTCGGCCGTAGTCTGCCGTGGACCGCGGAATTTTAGGGACTTGTGCAGCGCTTTCGTCCTGCTCCCCCTTTGAGGCGGCCTCACGCGGTACAGGACCGTCGCCACCGGAGCATGAAGAAGGCCGCCTGGCGGTCCTGAAAACAGCCTTTTGTTCGGGGAAAAGAGGCGAAACACAGTGCCCACAACCATCGTCGGCCGACCAACAGCCGATTTCAAACTTAAGTTCAAAAGAAACCAGAGCTCAGAGAGCGACAGACGACGGCCCCCACACGGAACTCGGCCACGACTGCCGGCGAGAACAGTTGCCACAGAATGTGCAGACATAACATGTCTGCGAGTATACCTTGTCCTTAAGGACCTCCGACCAACTGGGCGTTAATCTCACCCATCAGGTCAAGTCAGGTCACACGCCACAATTAGAATCTTTCACTCTGTGGGCATCCATCTGTCTGGAGAGACAATGGTGTTGCGCCATGGATCACTCAGTTGTGGAGAGGTTGCAGCATCTGCTGCGGCTGAAGAGCCCGATCCTCGAGCGGCAGACTCTGTTGGCGTTGCCGCAGGTGGTGATAGGATTTTGCACTAACATACAATGGTATCCATGTAAAGGTTTTGAGGCCTACCATAAGTTTTGAGCCAGCATTTAAGGTTCAAGTGATAACTGACCCAAAAGAAAAAACTCCCCATCAATTGTTTCCCTTGTTGGGGGGGGGGGGGGGGGGGGGGGGGGGGAGGATTTTCGTCGATGAAATGAAAAATTACTAACCTTCATAAACATGACCTTACCCCTCTATTTGACGTCACATTTCAGGCCTTTGCACTCGCCTGTGACACTATCTCTGCGGCATCTGAAAGCTCCCAAATAATCCCATTCCTTTGATTGTAATCTGTGTGCTCAAAACCACCCAGTTTGTACCTTGATGACAATATGTGAAAAAAAATATGAGGGGAATCAACTTTCAGACACAACAAGAATTCTCCAAGAAAAAAAAGTTTGATTCTGCCTGTGTATATAAATTCTTGGCTATTTAAGCACGGCCTTGGCGCATTCATGTGTGGTGTGCAGCACCCCAGTCTTCAGTTTCCCTTCCGCCAGCAATAGCCTCCCTTGAAGGGTTGTTTTTTTTTTTTTGCCTCCACGGTTCTTTCCTTTATCTCTCCTTTGACCTCTTCTGGACAGAGCGTTGAAAGTCTGTTTGGAACTGTTTCCGCTACTGC
>JADBJO010008853.1:22500-35000 GCA_016801955.1 Conus betulinus
TGTCTGTCTGTCTGTCTGTGTCTCTGCCTCTGTCTGTCTGTCTGTCTCTCTCTCTCTCTCTCTTTCTTTCTTTCTTTCTTTCTCTCTCTCCTTCTCAACGTGGTGATAGCCCTGATATGGCCCTTTGCGGCCGGCTGGTCTATAAGCATTAACTTACCTTACCTTACTCTGAGAGAGAGAGAGAGAGTGTGAGAGAGAAGAGAGAGAGAGAGAGAGAGAGAGAGAGAGAGAGAGAGAGTGAGTGTGTGTGTGTGTGTGTGTGTGTGTGTGTGTGTGTGTGTGTGTGTGTTGGCAACAAGAAAAGTAAACGTAAGTTTACATGGCACCTACAACCACTTAATGTTCGCCTATTTCGCTCCGAGAAACATTTCATTTCGATATGAACGAAAAAGCAGCAAGGTGACTCTTGCTCCCACGATGAAATAAACGCACGCCCACGGGGTTCATCGACACAACCCCAAAGGAATGCTGCTAACGACATCTAGGAGGAGGTGTCTCCTTGTCTAGTTTGCTGTGTGCTCTGTGTTGTCATTTCTGCTAGGCGACTCGGTGTCGTAAGCAGCATTCGTTTAGGGGTTATGGGCCGTGTGTCCATTTCGTCATAGGGGAGCAAGAGTTAACCCTACTGGTTCGTTGTTTATTGTTTACTGTTCCCTGCCTTATCAAATTGTTCCTGGGTCGCCCTGTCTTCTTCAGCTCACTGTTGCTGTTGTGGCAGCGAGGCCTGGTGGGACGACTGTTGTGTGGGTGAACGGTTGTCAGGATCTGATTGTAGATGGGGGGAAGTTCAAAGCCTTGATCTCTGTTCAGGCTGGGGCGTCTGGTCTTAATTTCGATGGCTTCTTAACTTTTTTTTGTGAGGAAGGGCTCTGTAGATAAGATCTTGGTTTCTTGGGGGCTGAAACTGTGGCCTGTGGCTTGTAGATGTTCATGTATGGCAGAAGTAGATCGGTTTTGGTGTTCCTGTAGACGGGTGGTGAGTGGTTTGCTGTCTCGCCAATGTAGGTATGGGTACAGTCTTGACACCCCTACCTGGTACACTACACCACACTGCTTGAGGGGGTCCGTTTTGTCTTTGACATGGGTCAGTTGCTGGCGTAGGGAGTTGGTGGGTTTGTGGAACACTTTGCATCCATGTTGTTGGAAGGTCCTGGCTAGACGCTCTGAGACTCCTTTAATGTAAGGGATCCCCACTTTCACACTGTCCGTATCTGTAGAAGAAGGGTAGCGAACTCGAGGGTTGTCCCACATCCATGCAGGGTATCCATTAGCGGAAAGGGCAGTCTTGATGTGTTCTTCTTCTTTCAGCTCTTCCTCCTTAGTGGAACACAGTACAGAGGCTCTGTGCATGAGGGTGTTGACAACAGATCTCTTGTGCTGGAGGGGGTGGTTAGAGTGAAAGTTCAGATATTGGTCAGTGTGGGTGGGTTTCCTATAGACGGTGGTCTCCACCCTGTCGTCATGGGTTCGGGTGATGAGTGTGTCCAGGAACGGGATCTTCCCTTCTGCTTCTTTTCCGAAGTGAATTGGATACTGTCGTCGATGGAATTCAGGTGAGTGGTGAAGCTGTCAACCTCCGTCTCCTGTATGCGGGTCATGGTGTCATCCACATAGCGGTACCACATGCTGGGAGGGTTGGCAGCGGTCTCAAGGGCTACTTTTTCAAATGTTCCATGTACAGGTTGGCTACCACTGGAGATACTGGCGAACCCATGGCAGCTCCTTGTTTCTGCTGGTAGAACTCATGGTTGAACGAAAAGTAGGTGCTAGTGAGGCACAGTTCCAACAGTTCTAGCACCTGTTCTGTAGTGAGTTCACACCGGTGACGAAGGTGGTAGTCATCCTCAATCTTCTCCCGAATGACTTGGAGAGCCTTGGGTACAGGGATGCTAGTGAAAAGTGCACAAACATCATAGGAGACAAGTTTCTCCCCTGGAGCCAGTTGCTGGTTTTCCATCTTCTGTACAAAATCTGTGCTGTTGACTATGTGGTGCTCGGTCTGCCCGACTGAAGGTCCCAATATTTGTGTCAGGAATTTGGAGGCATTGTACATGACACTGCCACAGCTGGACACAATGGGGCGGAGGGGGGCATCCTTCTTGTGTATCTGGGTAATCCATACAGCTTAGGCATGGATTCTGAAGTGGGGTAAAGACGTTGGTAAAGATTAGGGGAGATAGAATCTTCTTTCTTCCATTTCTTTAGCAGGTTGATAAGCTGGTTTTTCACTTTCTTCGTAGGGTCAGTCTTGGGTTTTTCATAGGTGTCTGTATCACTGAGAAGGGTCTGTACAAAGAAAGTGTTGTACTCACCTTCTCAGTGATAC
Organism: Conus betulinus; assembly: GCA_016801955.1. NCBI lineage: Eukaryota > Metazoa > Mollusca > Gastropoda > Neogastropoda > Conidae > Conus > Conus betulinus. Next base: position 24,827 of record JADBJO010008853.1, read on the forward strand.
AGACACCTATGAAAAAACCAAGACTGACCCTACGAAAGAAAGTGAAAAACCAGCTTATCAACCTGCTAAAGAAATGGAAAAAAAGAAGATTCTATCTCCCTAATCTTTACCAACGTCTTTACCCCACTTCAGAATCCATGCCTAAGCTGTATGGATACCCAAGATACACAAGAAGGATGCCCCCCCCACCCCATTGTGTCCAGCTGTGGCAGTGTCATGTACAATGCCTCCAAATTCCTGACACAAATATTGGGACCTTCAGTCGGGCAGACCGAGCACCACATAGTCAACAGCACAGATTTTGTACAGAAGATGGAAAACCAGCAACTGGCTCCAGGGGAGAGAAACTTGTCTCCTATGATGTTTGTGCACTTTTCACTAGCATCCCTGTACCCAAGGCTCTCCAAGTCATTCGGGAAAGATTGAGGATGACTACCACCTTCGTCACCGGTGTGAACTCACTACAGAACAAGTGCTAGAACTGTTGGAACTGTGCCTCACTAGCACCTACTTTTCGTTCAACCATGAGTTCTACCAGCAGAAACAAGGAAGGAGCTGCCATGGGTTCGCCAGTATCTCCAGTGGTAGCCAACCTGTACATGGAACATTTTGAAAAAGTAGCCCTTGAGACCGCTGCCAACCCTCCCAGCATGTGGTACCGCTATGTGGATGACACCATGACCCGCATACAGGAGACGGAGGTTGACAGCTTCACCACTCACCTGAATTCCATCGACGACAGTATCCAATTCACTTCGGAAACTGAAGCAGAAGGGAAGATCCCGTTCCTGGACACACTCATCACCCGAACCCATGACGACAGGGTGGAGACCACCGTCTATAGGAAACCCACCCACACTGACCAATATCTGAACTTTCACTCTAAAACCACCCCTCCAGCACATTAGAGATCTGTTGTCAACACCCTCATGCACAGAGCCTCTGTACTGTGTTCCACTAAGGAGGAAGAGCTGAAAGAAGAAGAACACATCAAGACTGCCCTTTCCGCTAATGGATACCCTGCATGGATGTGGGACAACCCTCGAGTTCGCTACCCTTCTTCTACAGATACGGACAGTGTGAAAGTGGGGGATCCCTTACATTAAAGGAGTCTCTCAGAGCGTCTAGCCAGGACCTTCCAACAACATGGTGCAAAGTGTTCCACAAACCCACCAACTCCCTACGCCAGCAACTGACCCATGTCAAAGACAAAACGGACCCCTCAAGCAGTGTGGTGTAGTGTACCAGGTAGGGTGTCAAGACTGTACCCATACCTACATTGGCGAGACAGCAAGACCACTCACCACCCGTCTACAGGAACACCAAAAAAACCGATCTACTTCTGCCATACATGAACATCTACAAGCCACAGGCCACAGTTTCAGCCCCCAAGAAACCAAGATCTTATCTACAGAGCCCTTCCTCACAAAAAGAAAAAGTTAAAGAAGCCATCGAAATTAAGACCAGACGCCCCAGCCTGAACAGAGATCAAGGCTTTGAACTTCCCCCCATCTACAATCAGATCCTGACAACCGTTCACACCCACACAACAGTCGTCCACCAGGCCTCGCTGCCACAATTCATATGGTTATCATCGAGCGACTGAGGCTTTGGACACTTTGGAATGTACATCACAAAAAAGGGAGGCCACTTCTGTTCCAGTTGAGACACAATTATAAGTGACGTGCCTGTGTCTGCGTCCGATCTGAAGCTGCTTGAGTGGAGTAACAAGCTGGCTTTCCATGTTTTGAGTGTAGATGAAAGGGAACGAAAAAGAGCTTGGGGACGCGCTCGCGGGTGGGGGGGGGGGTGGGGAGAGGAGGGGGGGGGGGGGAGGCGCACAGGGAGAGGGAAGGAGACGGGGATTTGGCCAATATGACTTACCATGCAGGGACTTTTGTTCGTGAGCTTCTCCATCAAAACATGTAGCTGTATGTAAAAGAGGCCGATGGGGTAACTATTAAAGACGGAGGAGCAAAGGGCGACGTGGGTGGTGTGTGTGTGTGTGTGTGTGTGTGTGTGTGTGTGTGTGTCCCCAGAATAAAGTATGAGCCATTTCAGCGCCAGAGAACTTTCCTCAGAGTTACTGTTGGTTCTGACTCTATGTATCCCGAAAAAGTCCTTCGAATGACACCACGAACAATGGACTTCGTGTGTGTAAACGCACGCTTGCACAGACGTAAAGCCCCATCACCAACTGTCCGGAAGAGAAGGCCAGTCTGGACGCTGGTATTGGATAACACGTACGCATTCTCTTCGAAACGTCGAAGGAAAGAGTGGGGAAAAAAAAACCCTGAGAGACTGACATTCGACTGAAGGATGTGGGAACCGCAGAACGTAGCACCAGCCAGCAGCCAGCTCTTCAGTTGGCTCCACACAGGTAGGCAGCCCGTTGTGTGCAGGAGAGCGTGAACTGGCTCTGAACCAATACTCTCGATCAACACGCATAAAAAAAAAAAAACATCACTCTTTCCTTGCGAGCAAACTTACAGCGCGTAATTGTCGATCTGTTTCAGGACACGTACATATTCACCGGTTCCGCTTATAGAGTGGATCATAGAAGAGTGAAAGAATCCCCATTCAACGTTCCACGAAAAAGAATAAAGAAGAGAAAAAGAAAAGGATCACAAAACAGATCGCATGGAGATAATTTCATTACAACGTTTTTTTCTTCTTTTTTTTTTTTTCAATAACAATGTGTGTGTGTGTGTGTGTGTGTGTGTGTGTGTGTGTGTGTGTGTGTGTGTGTGTGTGTGTGTTTAAGTCCACCCCCTTCCCCAAAACAGATGTGTGTCCATTTCCGATCAATCAAGTATTTTTCGTTGCTGGAATCATTTACTCATTTTCTTCATGCCGACGAGCAATCCTCTATTGGTAAAATTCGTTTCCAACATACACAGGACTCTGTACAAAAGACACTTGACGGACACAGGTACGGAGCTAACTTAATTACTAAAGTAAAGTCATGTCTCTTTGACTTCTAAACGCCACATCCCACATGAGAATAGGACCGATTAAACTCTAAACATGGACCATGAAATGACATTTTTTTTTTATCCTGAGCGGATGACAAAACATTAAAGCAGAGCACATGGGGTAACGGACTGAACACCGAAAAGAAAAAAAATCTGCACGAGAGAGAGAGAGAGAGAGAAGAGGAGAGAGAGAGAGAGAGAGAGAGAGAGAGACAGACAGACAGACAAAGACAGATAGAGAGACAAAGACAGAGAAAGAGACAGAGAGAGACAGACAGAGAGCCAGAGAGAGAGAGGGAGGGAGGGGGAGAGAAAAAGCAGAAACGAAAAACTAAAACGTTCATGCATTCTAAAGAGGGAAGAAGACACACAGACACAGACACACAGACATACAGACACATACAGAGAGAGACAGACAGAGACAGAGACAGAGGGACGGGGAAATGAGAGAGAGAGAGGGACAGACAGACAGACACACCCACCCACCCACACACGTTTGACAGTCCCAAGCAGACCCATGAAAAGATCTAAGCTCAAAACAAGACAAACTTCAAATAAAAAAGTAAAAGAAAAAAAAAATAGAAAGAAAAAGACAAAAAAGAAGAAGAAAAAGGGGGGGCCTGTTGTCGACAGGATGCTCGGGGGTCCTTCCCACGCTCCGTCACCGATAGCCCCGTTGCAGGCAGGGAGGGGGGGGGGGGCGGGGGGGGGGGGGGGGTATGGGGCATGGGGTGGGATGGGGGACACAGAGGGCGCTGTTGAGGGGTGGGTGGTGGGGTGGGGGAAGGAAACAGCAGGGCATGGTGGGGGGATGGGGGGGGGGGGGGAGCTGGAGGGGGGGGGGGGGGGGTGTAGGGGTAGGGGCGGAGGCGGAGAGGTGAGCGTCTGGCGGGGAGGGGGGGGGGGGGGGGGGGGGAGGGAAGGAAGGAAGGAGGGAGGTAGGTAAGGCACAGATATGGGAGTTAAGAGGAAGGGTCGCAGAGGGGGTGAAGACAGAGACGAGTATTTTTTCTACAAGAAAAGAAAAAAAAAGGAAAAGAACTAGTACAGGCTAAAAAGATGGCAGGGTGGGGGGGGGGGGTGAAGGGGGGAGAGGGAGAGAGGGGAAGGGGTGATGGGGGAGGGAGGGTGGAAAGGTAGGGGCATTGCCTAAAAGGCTGGGAAGGGGGAAAGGGGTGGTGAGGGATGTGTGGTGAGGGATGGGGTGGGGGGGGGGGGGGGGGGGAGAAGGGTAGGGAAAAGGGGTGAAGAAGGTGGGTGTGTACGGGGGGGAGTGTGTGTGTGTGTGGTGGGGGGGGGGGGGGGGGGGGAGCGAGAAGGGGTTAAAAGCCACAGAAACCAACGAAGAGACAAACAACACGGCGGTATATAAGATCAGCTCCACAGGTGAAAGCCGCAATCTCTCGCTCCCAATCGGAAGGAAGGTAACAGAATCGGACGAATCTGGAAGCCGGACACACACATAGTGATAGTTATAAACAAAAGAGAGAGAATGAAACAAAAAAAACAAAAAAAAAAAACAAACAAACAAAACCCCAGAAAAAAAATCACAGACGAGCCTCAGACAATCTTCAGACTAATTCAGTTTCTGTCCGCTTAAACCCCTCTTTAACTTCACTACGGATAAGATGAAACGTCGTTTTATACGGCTAGAGGACAATCATGAATCTTTTTCCCAATAATTATGTTCAGACACTGTGTTCGTCCCCATACACCAAAAATAAAACGTCCTCTGATTGGTAGCAGCAGCTGTCGGCATGCTCACCCTTCAAAGACCAACAGTCTGTGATCGCTACATTGCCGCATCACTTGAACGCATACAAATTTAGTTACATTTAGCCTGCTCTGGTTGGCCAATCAACGTGTTCCTGCGAAGTTTCTATCGTACACTGACTTCTGCGCGCACGCGCGCGCGCGTGTGTGTGTGTGTGTGTGTGTGTATGTGTGTGTGTGTTTCCCTCTCCTATTTTCTTTTGATCTTCTTTTCTTTCTTTCGTTCCTCCCTTTCTCTCGATGACTTTCTTTCATCCTCTTTCTTTCTCTCTCCCCGTCTTTCTTTCTGTCTTCTCCCTCTTCCTTCCGTTCTCTTTTTTTTTTTTCTTCCCGCGTACACAGAGTGAATGTGTCGCTACATAAAAACAACAGAATGTAAACCAACCCTGACGATTTCTATCAAACGCCAAATAAAGACCACAACAACAAAAACAAACCCACTTAAAGTCAATTTGAGAATTTCAATTAGTAATAGAACATACAGCCTTGCATAGTGCGCAAGAGTTGTGGTTACTTGGTGCAGAACAAAAAAAAAAGTGGAGGAAAAGGAGGAGGAGGAGGGTGGTTCTACCTTTAGGGAAAAAAAAAATTTGAAAGATTCTTTTTAATGGGAAATATAGGATTTGGGAGTATTTAGAAAAAAAAAATTGCAATATCAGCAGCTGGGCTGGCAGAGTAGTATAGGTCTTGTATGGCTTGACCATCCTGTCTGCCTCCCTTACTCCCTGCCTATGGTCCTGCCCCGCTCCCTGACCACCACCCCCACCTCCCCCTCCCAATCTCAAAAGAATACGCAGGGATGCGTGATACCCCTGACCTAGTTTACCTAAGACCCCCAAGGGAGTTCTCACATACTTGCTGTTGTCGATTTTTCTGTTTTTTTTTTTTTTCTTTGATTTTGTGTTAAAACAGGATGTAAATATAATTACACGTCGCCTCACTAAGCAACTAGATCTAATGACACATAATTGCACAGACATAAACGCATGGATAATTCACAATCAAACACACTGAATGCGTGCAGAATGCAGGGTTTTGGTGTTTCTTTCTTTTTTCCAGATACATGATGCTCTCGTGCATAATAATCTACACAGAGGAACAAATCAGCTCCCAATTTACGACAGAAAAGTACGATGTTACATAAATGTTTCCAGAACTGGGACGGTGTTACATAAATGTTTCCAGAACTGGGACGGTGTTACTTACATGTTTCCAGAACTGGGACGATGTTACTTAAATTGTTCCAGAGTTCACTTAAATGGTTCCACAGTTAACTTAAATGGTTCCAGGTTTAGATGCAAATCAAACTCGTACAGCCCAGTCGGTTTCTGGGCACCTGAGAGAACTGACACTTAGAACAGCATGCTGTTGATCTGAAGTGAAGTTTGAAGATAATATGCACCTTACACACGTGAATTTATTGAGGAAAAAAAAAAGAAACACCGTTGAAAGGCAAACTGTGGCGTGCATTCAATAATGTAGTATTGTCTTCTTAGTTTGGACCAACGATTAAAACACATATATTTTATTATGAATACTACTGCGCTTGACAAGTTGTACACGTAATGGATGAAAAATTCGAAAATACACCCTTTATAAACCTATTTGCTTTTGAAAGAATGTTAATAAAGGATTCAGATCAAACATGCCATTGCCCAAAACTGCAAACACATTGGCGGAGGGGGGGGGGGGGGGGGGGGGGGGGGGGGGGGGAAGAATAAAAGAAAAGAAAAGGAAAAGATGCAGTCTGGAAATAGTACCGGGGAGATTTTATCACCGAGTAAAAGACCGATCCAGAAAGTGTGTGTGTGCTGATGATGTGCCGGTTCTTCCAGAGTTTCTCCTGTCTGACTGACAGCCCCCGATCACTGGCAATGCATTCTGTGAGCGCTTAGTCCCCAAAACGAAATCTTTCGGCAGATATTCCTTTTCTTGCTGAACGCCAATCGTCTGAAATTCTCTAGGATATACGTACGTCACACCGAAAATACTGCTGCTTTCAAAATTGCTCTTTAAATATATTTCTACCAAGCTCGAATCTTCATATCATTTGCAATTGTCTAATATGTAAGGGCATACGTGCAATTGTGTATATCTGTATAAGCCAATGGTCAGCTCTGGTTATCATATCTTGCCGCACACCACATATGGATACGCAAGTCTTCTTACACATTTTTTTTTTTATTTTTTACAAATCTGTCTACATTCACGGTGTGAATGTACGATGATATTTTCCCTTCATTTTCTACTGTAAACACAAAGTGCTGTACGCCAGACAACGGTTCTGGACACGGCGCTGTTGAAATTTGGCCTTTCTTACTCAATGTTCTTCTTGACAGAACGCTGTATGTAGTCATATTTTAGAGTTAGATTTTCTCCGCAACACGGACAAAGGAGGATTTGACACTATGGTGTGCGGCACAGGAAAAAAAAATGCTTTCTACGAGATTTTTGCTCAACGATGTACAAATAAACCTGAGATTTTTTGTCAATGTGTAGTAGAATCAATTACACAATTTCATCATGAGGTAACATGGGGTAACAATTCACTCATTTCCACAGTTCATAACCTGCCTGTTGATTCATGGACGTTTTCAGTTTGTTACCCTATCTCTTCAGTTAGTTTGATTCAAATTCGCTAGCCAGATGGAGGCTGTATAATAAAGGAATGAATGCAGAAAACATACGCCACATCAACAAGACGTTGTGCAGGTCCTATACTCGTTCACTCGAGTTATTTACAATGAAGCTTTTCTGCCTGTGATATCAAACAAATAAGTAAATGAATATACACTCACGGGAACAAATACTTCAATAATAAACAACAAATAATAAGCAGAGTAGCCCTTGCTCCCACAAGAAAACATAACTCCAAAGGAATGCTGCTTACGACACCGAATCGCCTGGCAGACATGACAGCAGGACACTCCATTAAGATATCAAGGGACGTAACTGCTCCTGAACAGAAGTAAATCAGACTACAGGATGCAACTCATAACAGCCTTAAAGTAGCATCCCCATGGGTGTACCAGCCCGTATTTCATGACTGCAGAACCCACCGGCCGGCGAAAAACACCACCCTCCAGCTGTCGAGCACACCCCACAGACCCAACCACCCCTGCCCACGGACAGATGAAGACAGTGCCACCCCAGACACAGCCAAGCTTTCGCCACAAATATAAATTAAGTTATATTCAAGACTGGCACCGCCTTTTAAATTTTGAGTATAGTCAGACAGGGGACAAGGACGAGCAGAAACAAATGCAAATAATCTCTGTTTAATTGAAACGAAAGTAAATAAGAAATTAGGCAGGGAACAGTAAACAACCCTTCTCGACCGTGACAATAGATGGTTTCAGCGTGGGGTGAAGGAGGCTATACATACTGCCGCCAACAACCCCACACTCAACCGGGACCGGGGCAGACACACCTTGCCATCGGTGTACAACACCCTCATTGTTCAGTCACATGACCAGGGTTCGACCCGTGTCGTGTGCACTGAACGCCAGTTCACCCAGCAGCCACACCACCGCTGAAGAAGATGGACGGAGGTCTGTCGAAAGCTCCAAGTAAGTGCTTATTTCCCAGCTGACTGACCTATCTAAATCCGGTAGTCGTTATAAACAAATACTCAAATAGTCAAACAGATAAGTAAGCAAATGCAGTTTTGAAGCACGTCAATCTCTGTGCTGAAGCGAAGTAGCCAAAACAGATCTCTCCAAAGGAAATCTTGAATGAAGGGGGCATCAGTAAACAGATAATAACGAATCAGCAGGGTGGTAAACGCTCCCATGCCGAAATAGACACACGCCCATAACATCAAATCGCCTGGCAGAGATGAGAACACAGGACACACAAAACAAAAAAGGTGACGTCCCCTATCTCTAGCCAAAAGACAGTGGAAGAAAAAGTGGATGAAGATAAGTGACAGCTCGTTCATTTTCGTTGTCCTGATTGTTTTGTTTCTTGCCTGAAGAAGACCTAGGAGGTCGAAACGCGTCGTCTTTTGTCTTGTGATTCGTTTGTCCACTTTTTTTTCTTTTTGGTGGTGCGCTAACATTGATACATAAGATTTATTTTACAGGAAGAAAGCTGTGCTGTCCATTTTAAACATATACTAATGATATTCGAACTGTATTTAAACAAAATGGAAATGAATGAAAGGAAAATGAAATCACACACATAAATACGAAAGGATAAAGAGATAAATAAACAAATAAATGAATGAGCAAATAAATAGATGAAAGAATAAATAAACAAATGAATGAATAAACAAAAAATAAATCAAAGTACACGACTAAATATGTGTCACGGGGAACATGAGCCAAAGTTTTTTTTTCTTCAAATGAAAATCAGCCCATCAAGAAAGAAACCAAATTTGAAGAAGGTGTTCGAAGAATCTAACTCATACATTATAATTATCATGAATACCTATACAGCGTCTATCCTCGGCTAGAGACCAAGCTCTACGCTCTTTACCATCCACACTCGTTTACACAACGGACTGCCTACTGGGTAGTTCCGACTGAAGAGCTGCCAGATGGCGTTTCATTCAGTCGTTTCTCGTGCCATCCAGTCCATATATTAAATATCGTTCACTGAATTTCCTGACTTCCTTTCATTCTTTCCATTTCTCACGCAGGGTGCATGCTATTTGTAACGTGTTATCCATACGAACGGCCAAACTGGCCTTCTCTTCTGAAAGTTGGTGATGGGATTTGACGTGTGTGCAAGATGCTATGCGTGTGTTCACACACGGAACCTCGGTTTATAGTCTCATTCGAAGGACATCTGGACCCATTGAAGTCCCGTAACAAAATGTACATATTATTTACACAAACCACTGAGGGCAGGAGAAGCTCAAAACAACTTGAAAAACTACCCCCCCTCCCCTCCCTTCTACAGACCAAGCCACTGTCAGCTCTCCTACAAAGAGCCCCAGGTTCATGAAGAGGTTGGGAGTTCGAATCTCAGTGGCGTCTAACCAGAATAAACAAACTTTAAAACGCTCAATTTCACTACATCAACAAACAACAACAAACAAAAGCCAAAATATTCACTCTTCCTCTTAACAAGTTATCGTCTTGGTAGTGTTAGTGATAATATAACAGATCCACCAACCCCCCTTTCCCACCTCAGTTTCTGCCCCTTTTCCACTGTCCTGTGACGGTGTTTCTTCATTTGTCATAAAACGCTAGATTTTCTTCCCCCAAAGACTTACTCTCCAGGTACTGGTAGTTCGGTTGTATGAATATTACGATAGGGGAAGAAAAAAAAAATAACAGACATCCTTTGGATGTAACATCAGGTAAATTATTTGGGTACCTAGAAAACAGGGGGAAAAGTACTCAGAGAGAGAGAGAGAGAGAGAGAGAGAGAGAGAAACAGACAGACAGACAGAGATACATGCAGACCTCACACACATA
>JADBJO010008853.1:42500-45000 GCA_016801955.1 Conus betulinus
TTTTACCTTTGCCACCTGATCCCTCTTGCTTCTTCCTGTACAGTCTTACTTCAGGTATTCTTTCTTTCTTTCTTTCTTTTTTTTTTTCTTTAGTCAGTTATGCATGAAAACCCATAGTCACAAGGTCCCGTCGTCACAAACACCCAGACAAAGAAAGAAAACCTACACAACCAATAGAAAGAAGAGAAGAAGAAGAAGAAAAGCAAGAAAGAAGAAGAAGAAAAAAAAAAAAAAAACGGAAAAAGAAAAGAAAAACCCAGACATGGTAAGCATTCAAAACTAATTTTCCTACAGACACTACAACAAAGACATTTTTTTCACTCGTGTGTGTGTGTGTGTGTGTGTGTGTGTGTGTGTGTGTGTGTGTGTGTGTGTGTGTGTGTGCAGAGAGAGAGAGAGAGAGTTTGTGTGCGTGCGTAGGGGTAGGGGGGGGGGGGGGGGGGGGGCAGTTTGTGTGTGGGGGGGGGGGGGGGGGGGGGGGGGGGGGGCATTCTCTCTCTCCACTTTTTTTCCTATTCACGACATGGCCTGTATTCAGTCAACAACAGGTATGGCTAGAGACAGCGAGCTTCATTCCCCCCACCCCCCCCCCCACCCCCACCCCCACCCAGACACCCAGACACTCTACATGTACACAACACTACACTACACTACACTACACACTATATAATGCTGAACAAGTAAGTAGTGGGGGGAAACAAGCGCAGGTTAACAATTCTTCCATCATGATAGTAATGACTTGGCAAAGATTTGAAATTTTATAATTAAAAAATCAATCTCTCTCTCTGTCTCTCTCTCTCTCTCTCTCTCTCTCTCTCTCTCTCTCTCTCTATCTATATATATATATATATATATATATATATGTAGTTACACACAGATGAGCAGGCGCTCACATGCGCATATAAACACATACATAGACACACACGGACAGAGAGAGAGAGCGAGCGAGCGAGACAGACAGACAGACAGACAGACAGAGAGAGACAAGAGAGAATAATCATTCTCCACAGCTGTACACCACCACGCTACCACACTCCCTCCATTGAAACACGCTCCGGCCATCAGGGATTGAAAAAAAAAAAAAAAAGAGGGAAGAGAAGGAGAAACGGGACTACCATTAGGCCTAGGCACACACACAGCCAGTCGGCTGTCGCACACAGCAGAGGCAGCAACAGTTGTAGTACAACTACAGTGGTTTTCAAGTCATCTTCTGGAAGCAAGATACACCTAGAACGTAACACTGGAAAGGCCGGCCCTTGCACTGATCTGTCTTGCAGTGGTACTTGCTGTGTGTGTGTGTGTGTGTGTGTGTGTGTGTGTGTGTGTGTGTGTGTGTGTGTGTGTGTGCGAGTCAGTGTGTGAGTCTCTGTGTGTGTGTGTGTGTGTGTGTGTGTGTGTGTGTGTGTGTGTGTGTGTGTGTGTGCATACAACTTTGAGTTAATCTGACAATAAATTGGTTTCAGTCAGTCAGTGTGTGTGCGTATGTGTGTGTGCGTGTGTGTGTGTGCATGCGCGAGCGTGTGTGTGTGTGTGTGTGCGCGCGCGTGAGTGCGTGAATATTTTCTGTGGTACTGAAATACCCTTGAGTGACCATCTCTTTTTCTTGAATTTTTTTTTTTTAATTTCCAAAGGGCTCTTGCATTTTTAGCTTGCTTGCAGCGCTGACGTCAACTCCTCAGTCGACCAGGGCAGAAACAAGAGGACAAGACAGGATTTGCATGTTATCATAGGTGTTGTTGTCGACTGGTTGCCCCAAACTCAACTCAGGCCAATGGCTGACAGCACTCGGCGCAGCTAACTTTTTATCAGGCTCACGATGTTGATGCTTAATTTACCACACCGCCCTTCACGAAGATTTTAACAGAGAGAGAGAGAGAGAGGAGAGAGAGAGAGAGAGAGAGAGAGAGAGAGAGAGAGAGAGAGAGACAGACAGACAGACAGACAGACAGACAGACAGACAGACAGACAGACGGACGGACGGACGGACGGACAGGGAAAAAGAGAGAGATGGGGAGGAGGAACAGAGACACACAAAAGCGACAGATACACACACACACACACACACACCACACACACACACACACACACACACACAGACAGTGAGTGAGAGAGAGAGAGAGAGAGAGGCAGGAACAGTAACAAAGCGACAGATCACACACATGCACGCGCGCGTGCGCGCACAAAGAGAGAGAGAGAGACAGAGAGAGAGAGAGAGAGACAGAGAGAATGAGCCAAAGACAGAATGACTGACAGAGAGAGAAACAGAGACAGACAGACAAGAGAAGAGGGGAGAGACAGATTGACGAGGAGGAGAAGACAGAGAGAACAAGAGAGAGAGAGAGAGAGACAGACAGACCGACAGACAGACCGACATAGAGACAGGCAGACAGAGAACCAGAGACAGACAGACAAGACAATAGACAGACAACAGGGCACGACTGAGTGACAGACAGACAGGGCACGCCTGAGTGACTTTATTACCGGCCCCCCCCCCCCCCCC
>JADBJO010008853.1:67500-80000 GCA_016801955.1 Conus betulinus
AAGGGCAAAATGAGACGGAGGTGGAGAAGAAGAAGAAGAAGAAAGAAGAAGAAGATGATGATGATGAAGATGATGATGATGATGATGATGATGATGGTGATATGGATGACACGTTACACATGCACCCTGCCTGAGAAATGGAAAGAATGAAGGAAGTAAGGAAACTGAGTGAACGATGTTGACTGGATGACACAGGAAACGACTGAATGAAGCGCCAGCTGGCAGCTCTTCAGTCGGCACTACCCAGGTAGGCAGCCCGTTGTGTAAACGAGTGTGGATTGTAAAGCGATTAGCGCTTGATCTCTAGCCAAGGATTGACGCTAAAAGTAAAAGTATTCGTAAACAAACAAGCAGCAACAACAAAAAAGAATGAAAGGAAATGAAGAAGAAGAAAGAAGAGACAACACAACAACAACAACACATCATCATCAACAACAACAACATCAAAAAGACTACAAGAAGAAGAACAACAACAACAACAACAATAACAACAACAAAACCAAGGAGCAAGAGGAGCAAAGAAAAAAAAAGGAAAAGAAAGATCTCAAAGCAGCAGCAGAAGTGCACACACTCAGACAATTACAGAGAGAGAGAGAGAGAGAGAGAGAGAGAGAGAGAGAGAGAGAGAGAGAGAGAGAGAGAGGCGCGCGCGCTTTATACTGTAATGAGATCCGACTATCCCAGGTCAAAAGACATTGCACACCTACCCGCACCACTTAGCTCAGACTGGCCGCCCACCAGACCTCTCGTCTGACTGACCATCACTGACCTATCACGGTCACTACACTATAACATATATACTACCCTCTCGTTACACTCTTGACCACTGACAGGATTTCACCGCTCCCACACGCGTCCAAAGTCCACTACACTACTTCTCAGGTTTCCACGTACTGAGAGAATTGCTGGTGGGGGGGGGGGGGGGGGGGGGGCGCGCATCACAGAGTCAGGGGTCCCAACCCCAGTGTGGTAACCGTGGGCTTGGAATGCCCCTGTGAGTGTGTAGGAGTGGAAGGATGGAGAGAGTGAGGTGGTGGGGGGTGGGTTGTCCTGCGCGTGATCTGCCAGGTACACGGTGTTTCTGTGGGGTGGAGGTGGTGGTGGTGGTGGTGGTGGTGGGAGGTGAAGTGTGTGTGTGTGTGTGTGTGTGTGTGTGTGTGTGTGTGTGTTGAGAGTGTCATGTTGTCTGCGTCATGACGTGAGGGGGGAAAAAAAGTGGGGTAGGTGCAGGGTGGGTGGGTGAAGTGGGGTGGGGTGGGGTGGGGTGTTTGTTCGTCCAATGACTGATGGAATAGTGTGCATGTGTGCCCCCCCCCCCCCCCTCCCCCCCGCACCCTTTTGAAAAAAATGTTATCGTACCACAAATGTAATGTAATATGCCCTACATCTTTTCTAGTTCATTTCTTTTCCACTGTTTTCATTACTATTATTATTATTATTACTATTATTATTAGTCTTTCCTTTATCAGCATTTTCAGCCCAGTTAGTAATATGTATTCACCACTATTATATTGATTTCCATCACTATCATCACTACATCATTCTTCTTCTTTATATAAATTATTGTTAGTGTTATTATAATGACTACTACAAATATCATTCTTATTCTTATTGTTGTTATCATCATCATCATCTTTATCACTGTATATATTCATTATTTAATTATTGATAAATGATAACTATATCTCATCTTCTGAACAGCCGTTCCCCGCAAATAATCACACACACACACACACACACACACACACACACACACACACACACACACACACACATGTGCGCGCGCGCACAGGAACACGCTCACAGAGCCCGAAGCACACACATGTAAACACGCCTACATACACATTTGTCCGCTCACACACATGCACACATGACGTACATTGGCGCGCACGCGCGCGCGCGTGCACACACACACACACACACACACACACACACACACACACACACACACACACACACACATGGGCCACCTATTCATGCACACACGTGTTCACACTTGAAAACTTGTTTCCCGCAAAACCTCTCGTTTAATATGCCAATAAAATATGTTCTTGTTCACACACACACACACACACACACACACACACACACACACACTCATATACACACTCTCTCTCTCTCTCTCTCTCTCTCTCTCTCTCTCTCTCTCTCTCTCTCTCTCACACACACACACACACACACACACACACACACACACACACACACACACACACTTACGGCAGACCATGTTTGGAAGGTACTGAAGGTCCGACTAGCGCGTTGGACTTAATGCGCAGGTCAGACTTCTGCTCAAGTCGTAGCCGCAAGACCCTCGTTCTAAATCCTCTCATCTCAGTCATCAATTCAGTCATCCACTAGCTACAAATCATGCGCAGTGTGGTCTCGTATCTTAGCACATGTGCGCAGCGTGTATGGGCCAGTCCACACCTTGATGCAACTGAAACGGGAACTGAACATTCTAACAGCAACAAACAACAACAACAACAACAACACAACAACACAAACAAACACAAAAACCAGACTCTTCTCTCTGTTTCTGCTGTTCTCTGCTGTCTTGTGCTGTTGTCTGTCTTGTCTCTTCCTTCTTCACTTACAAGTGTCTGACGACTTTCGACTGTCGCCTCGTGAAACTGACGATATACATGACACTGACATCGCGTCAGTTGAAAGTGAAAGACGCACTTGTTTCGTTACACGTGAAACTGTCGATTTCATGACTTTGACATCGCGTCAGTTGAAAGTGAAAAACGCACTTGTTTTGTTACACGAAACTGACGATATTCATGACTTTGACATCGCGTCAGTTGAAAGTGAGTGACGCACTATTTTGATACCAGTCACTTTCCTTCCGGGTGGTCAAAAGATGTCTTGAATCATCAGAAACTGACTCCTCCTCTCTCTCTGTCTCTATGAAATCTGTGTGTGTGTGTGTGTGTGTGTGTGTGTGTGTGTGTGTGTGTGTGTGTGAGAGAGAGAGAGAGAGAGAGAGAGAGAGAGAGAGAGTGTGTGTGTGTGTGTGTGTGTGTGTGTGTGTGTTGAAGAATGCATGCTGAGAAGTACAAGGGAAACTGAATAATTGACTGAT
Organism: Conus betulinus; assembly: GCA_016801955.1. Lineage (NCBI taxonomy): Eukaryota > Metazoa > Mollusca > Gastropoda > Neogastropoda > Conidae > Conus > Conus betulinus. The sequence continues at coordinate 70,586 of JADBJO010008853.1, forward strand.
ACACACCATGCAACATTGACACATACATCATGAAAAAAAAAAAAATGCGATCGCAGGGCGAAGATCGATGCCCGCGGTTAGAATGATTGTTCCTATCCATCCACTCCACTCCGCGCGCGCGCTGACACACACACACACACACACACACACACACACACACACACACACACACACCACTCCTGCCACTCATACACACACTCACCACTCCTGCACTCAACACACACACACACACACACACACACACACACACACACACACACACACCAACGCTGTCATGAAATGCCTTAACCTGATCATCCGAGCCCGCGCAGACCCTCTGCCTCTTCGCATGCCAATAACGTACCTTCTTGTTCTTGTTCACACCACACACAGACAAACAAAAACCATGTATTCGCTTTAGAGGTAAACACGACCGCAGATAAGGGAGGAAGAAAGCACGAGAGATACACATCACTTCCCTACCCCGCCCAACACATGGAACTCATCAACCACACAATGGCACAGTACGAGTAACGCGTTTCGACCCTGCACTCTTCTTTTAAGGCCATGAGAGACGTCGCCCCCCACACCGCAACAGCTACAAACACCTGCTGGTTTTTTTGTTTTTTTTTTTTTTTTTTTTTTTTTTTTTTTTTTTACAGTTGTTCAATCCCCCCTCCCCCCCCTTCCCCCCCGCCCTTCGGCTATGTCGGAGTGTGGTGAAACCAGGCATCGTTAATGTCGGGCGTGACACACATCTTCAAATGGGATTTAAAAAAAAATTAAATAAAAAAAAAAAAACACCACGACACGACACAGAGGGACAACGCTGTGGCTGTATACATGTTGTGTTACACGCCTCTTCACACACATTGTCTTAAACAATGCGTTGGCTGTATACATGTTGCGTTACACGCCTTTTCACACACATTGTCTTAACAATGCGTTGGGAGTGTGACGTCAAGGATCAGTGACGTCTTTGGTGACACGCATATAGTTTTTGTTTGTTTGTTTGTTTTTTTTTTTTTCTGTTGTTGTTTTTAAGGGATTCAAAACGACGACAATAGCAAATGCCCTCCATTACAGAATTATATCAAGGGCTGAAAACAACAGTAATAATAATAATAATGATGATGATGATAATAACAATAAAAAATAACAACATTATGCGGTATTCATTCTCATGACCATACGAGTAAACCACAATAGTGTTTCAACATCTTCAATAACAGACATAAATTAACAACATCAAAAATCAGAAACAAAGGAAAACAAACAACAACAAAGAAAGAAAGCAAGAAAGAAAGAAAGAAAACGAAACCACAACAACAACTAAAACAATAACAGCAGCAACAACAATAACAACAGCAAAAATGATGATAATGTGAAGAAGAAGAAGAAGAAGAAGAAGAAGAAGAGAATAAACAGATAACAAATAAACATTAGAACTGATCATAGAAATAGATGTGTCAAGACTGCAGAAAATCGCCTCGAAACACAAAGGTAGTAACAAAGAGACCCCCCCCCCCCCCCCCCCCCCCGCCCAAAAAAAAACACAAAAAAACAAGAACAGCACAAAAAAAAACTGTCTTTGAATTAATTGATTTTCCACTTTACGTATAAGAATAAGACATCTGACCCTTTCCGAAACAAGCTCCGCCCTCCCTCCCAAATTTTCCCCACCACCCTATCCCCTCAAAAAAAAAAAAAAAAAGTAAGAAAAGGAACCTGTCTGCGACAATAAAATAACCCAAATAATACCATGAAATAAATGAAAGAAAAACAAGACCATAAACAACGGGCAATAAAATCTATGGATCTTAGGAAATGCTGGACAAATCGCTTGCAATAGGAAAAAAAAAAGACTAAAAAAAAAAATCTATAAAGACAAAAGAAATAAACAAAATGCACAGAAGGAAATCAAGCACATCGGGTGGAAATTTGTTTTAAAATCCCCCCCCCCCCCCCCCCCCCCCGCCCCCCCCAACCTAACTCAACAGAGGCAACAGGAATTTTCATTGCAACTTTTGTTTCTTCCACAATCTATGAGTTGTTTACACTGTGGTCCTGTAGTTGGGAGTTTACTCCTGAAAACAGGAAGAAGAAAGAAGAAGAAGAAGAAGAAGAAGAGAAGAAACAACAACAACAACAACAACAACGATGACAAAGACGACGACGACAACAACAACAACAACAACAACAATAATAATAATAATAATATATAATGACAATAATATGATACTAATAGTTTCAGTGTTTCATCAAGGAGGCGTCACTGCGTGCGGACTAGTCCACCATATACGCTACACCACATCCGCTAAGTTTTGAGACCGCACTGCACATGATTTATAAACTGATGAATATAAACGAAGTGACAACAAAGATGGGAGAATTGAAGAAGAGGGTCACGTGGCTACGACTCAGCAGATGTCTGATCTTACTGCATTAGCCCCAACGCGCGGTCAGACCTTGAGTGCCTACCCTACTAACATTGGTAGTAGTAGCTAGTAATAATGGTAACAACAACAACATGATGATAATAATGAGGATGATGATGATGATGATGATGATGATGATGAAGTAAATGTAATGATCTTTGTTATATAGCGGAGCAGACCCCATCAAACGGAAGAAAGAAGACAACCCAGTTGACGACAAAGATGGCGACGACAGTGCATCTCAAAGAGTTTTGCAATATGCGCTTACTTGAAACTAAAAAAAAAAAACCGCAGCACACACAAAAATAGAACAAGAACAGCAGGGATAACAAGAACAACAACAATGATAATGCAAGGACAAGAAGAAGAAGAAGAACAAACAACAACAACAACAACAACAATAATAATAATTAGAAGAAGAAGAAGAAGAAGGAGGAGGAGAAGAACGACGACGATGAGAAGGAGAAAAAGAACAACAACAACAACAATAAAACAGTAATAACAAACAACAACAACAATACCAAGAAGAGGAAGAAGAAGGAAACAAGAACAGCAAAAACACATAGAACAGCAAGACCAACATCCAAATCGTACAATGAAAAACAAACAAACAAACACAAACGAACGAACGAACACACAAATGAAAGAACAGACAAATCTCTCTATCCCTCGTAACGCCGAATGAACGAACGCTGACACTGAAAGCCCACATTCTAGATACTACGTGCATGGAAATAACTCCCACCGGCCTTACCCCGGCCCCCCCCTCAACAACCTGCTCGACCATAGTGAACCGACAACACTACCCCACACAACAGAGCGCAATATGACGGACGGTTGACAACCCCCCACCCCCTCATCCCATCTCGGTCCCCCCCCCCCCCCCCCTCCTACTCTCCCATCCCATGGTCGGCTTACCGGTATACAAATGGGGGACAGATACGTCCAGCCAGATCGTAAATCTATCCTCTCTCTCTCTCTCTCTCTCTCTCTCTCTCGCTCCGTCCTGTTTTCTTCTTACCCGTTCAAGTGTCCCCCTTTCTCTCACCGCTTGTCATCCCCCCCCCCCCCCCCCCCCCCCCCCTCGCATTTCCTCCCCTCCCACCCCCCCCTGTCGCTGCGTCTCTCCTTTCAAACTCACTTAGATGGTCAAGGTGATGTCCTGTTCGGTTCTTCCCACTGCCCCCCACCCCCACCCCCCCCTCCCTCCTCCTCCGCCTTCTCCTCCTCCTCCTCCTCCTCCACTTTTCTGTGTGAGTTGACAAGCCTGCCACTCGGTCTGACACGGTAGAGGAGTTGAACAATGTATTAGTAGGATTTTACAACAACAAAAAAGACAGTCACACCCGCCCCCTACCCCCCCCCCCCCCCCCCACACACACACACCCACGCACACGTCCCATCTTACCCACCCTCAATCTCTGCTCCCTTCCATTCCTAAAGGGAGGGGGAGGGGAGGGGGAACACACACACACACACACACACACACACACACACACTCCAAAAAAGTGTGATTCTCGTCGCCTTTTTAATAATGATTATCATTTGTTGTTGCTTAAAAATTATTCATTATTGGTGATGTCACTTTTTTTTGTGTTTGTTTTTGTGTGTCTTTGTTTTTTACCCCCCCCCTCCCCCCCCCCCCCCCCCCCCCCCCCCCCCCCCCCCCTTTTTTTTTTTTTTTTTTTTTTTTTAGTGCAAGCTTCATTCTCTTGAATCACAAATATGAATGGTCGTGGATGATGATGAGATGGTGGAGGAGGGTTGGGGTCCACTGGAATAAAACTATTTTATGCTTGTTCCTCAAGTGCACACCACGCTGGCAGTGGCTCAAACCCCAGTTCTTGTATCGTCTCATTGTGGCCTGCACTACGCTTTCTTATTAACATTATGCAGTTGGTGCTTCATCTAGGATGACCTGGTCACAAACATGTCCGGTTAATAAGTCGCTGTCGCTTACATTATGATTTTTATGTTACGTCGTGGTTCTTGTAATTATCATGTTTTGAGGTTGTACTGTATTATGTTTGCATTCGTGATCGACATTATTGTCGCTGTTGCTTGTGTTATATTTTTTATATGTTGTGTCGTTGCTGATCCCTTTTCTTGAGTTTCAAGTTATGGCTCTGTTGCTATACAATATTATTTTCACGTTTCGACGTGGTTTTTACACTATGTTCTTTGATACTGGTTTGCTAACTGCATAGCGTTTATATCTTGTTGTTCAATGTTTATATGACAAATTTTATATTATTCCACCATCGTTTGCATTATAATCGTTGTCATATTATGTTTTGGTGGCTAAAAGTTTACGCTTATATCATGTTGTTGACTTCACTAACTGCTGCATTAAATTGCTGTTGGTTCAAATACACACTGTTGACAACCATGCTGGGTTGAGGTTTAAATTCACCGGATTTGTTTCCGAACTCTATCTAGTGCGTTGAAACTAAAGCCGTCAACTTCGTCCTCCAGATATTTGACATCAGTTTTGTTTTGTTTGCCTTGGGATAAGGGTTGATGCTGCTTTGTTTCTTTGTTTTTGTTTGTTTTTAACAAGTCCGGAGCTCGCTAGTGTACTATGTTTACACCATGTTTGTGGTACTTAACACATGGAAGGTTCTGGTACTGTGTTTACACCATGTTTGTGGTATCTACATAAGGGATGTTTCTGGTACTATGTTTACACCATGTTAGTGGTAGCTTACATAAGGGATGTTTCTGGTACTATCTTTACATCATGTTAGTGGTAGCTTACATAATGGATGTTTCTGGTACTATGTTTACACCATGTTTGTGGTAGTTTACACATGGAAGTTTCTGGTACTATGTTTACATTATGTTTGTGGTAGTTTACACATGGAAGTTTCTGGTACTGTGTTTACACCATGTTTGTGGTAGCTTACATAATGGATGTTTCTGGTACTATGTTTACATCATGTTTGTGGTAGTTTACACATGGAAGTTTCTGGTACTTTTTTTGGCTGGCGTCGCTTCCTTGAAGCTCCAGGCTACAATGTGTATGTTGGTGTTGTTCAAATTATGCCGCTGTTGTTTATGATATCAACATCCGGTTGTTGATTACATTTAGTTTATATCATGTTCGGCGATTATATGCTGTCATTGTTTACATTTTGTTCTGCAATATTATGGTGCAGTTTATTTTATGCTGGGCACCTCCTTATGTCGTTGTTTGTGTTATATTGTGCAACCTTACTCTGTCATGTGTCTTTACATTACAGCACAACATTGCGCCGTTGTTGTTGTGTTGTTTCGTTTTTGTTTGTTTTGTTTTTTTTTTACATGGGTGTGTATCATTTATGTCGGTTTTTTTTTTACACTACGATTTACAATAAAATGCCATAGTTGTTTGAATCTTTCAGTGTAACCTTGTTGTCGTTGTCTACATTATGTTGTACAACATTACGCTATTGTTGTTTGCGTTATGCTGCGACAGCATGATGTTACTGTTGCTTACAGTTTGCTGTATAACCCTACTACTGTTGTGACAGACAACATTAGGACATTCAACATTATGCTGTTACCATTTGCATTATGATGTGTTACAAAATGACATCGTAATTTACATTTTGCTGTGCGACATTGGTGCTGTTTAAAGGTATGCTGTGTAAAGAAATGCTGCTGTCGCTTACAGTTCGCCGTCGTTTTTTGCTGTGTGCTGTATCATGCGGCGTTCTGGCTTATGCTATGTGCCCGGCATGACTGCGCTTGAATGTGCTGTGTCGTCGTTACACACCGACTGTACTGACATAGATTTGTTGTCTACGCTGCTGCCAGTAAAAAAATGCCGTTGTATCAGAAACACACTCTGCCTGTGTTGGGACAAGTGCTACATGTGTGCAGATCACCGTGTTTACAAATTGAAGTCATCGTTGGGAGTGGTCAACTCACTGCTAGCCGACACAAAAAAAATGGCATTTTCTGTCTCTCTGTTTTTTTTTCTTTTCTTTTCTTTTTTTTCCTGCCAGTCTCAACCTGTTGTCATTCCGGGGCTTTAATTAAAGTTTCTCCACCCGCACCCCACCCCCCATCCTTCCAACCCCCACCCCTACCACCACCAGGCTACTCGGACGGTTGTTTTAAATGCCCGTTTATCATGCATGTCACTTGCGAGCGGCTGTGAGCAGTTCACAGAAGGGTAAGTAACTTAACGGAAATGTGTGGTGAAACTGAGCTGCTTTTTTTTTTTTTTTTTTTTTTTTCCGAATCCCCCCCCTCCGCCCTGACACCTGTCAGTCACCTTGGAGTGACGGACCTGTTGTCAGCCTGACCCACAAACTGTGAAACTGGCAACGTTTCTGCTTCACAACACAGGCCCAGCCCGGATGTACTTGCTGTCATATGACCTTGTTGTTGTTGCTTGTCAACACTCAACAGGTAAACTCCCTGACAAGAGGGGGTTGTTTATCTGCGGTTGTTTTTTCACTCCGCTATCTAGGTGTTTACTGGTCGTTTTCGTATCCGTTGCATGCGGGACTAGTTCTCCGGCGTTCAACTATTCCTGATCTGCCGAAGCATGCAAAAAAAAAACAAAACAAACAACAAAAAAAAAAAACGCAGATTTTCCACGACAGGCTAAAATGACAAAACCCGCGGAGCTCATGTTATTGGACTGCTTCCAACCTGTACTTGCCCAGTATGTCCCTGCTGTTGTTTTTTCTCTTCTGAGACAGAAAATTTAATCAGACCTTGGTACTGTTTTTTTTTTGTCTTTTTTTCTCTCTTTCTGCTACCACTGTTTATTTGCAAGATGTGACGACGTTGGAATTAGTTTTAACTGAATGTCTTGACTTGATCATCTGTGCCCCACAGAACCTCTGGTTTTCATATGGCAATAACATATGTTCTTGTTCTTGTATGTGGCTACATTTGTCAAACAAAAGGGAAAAAAAAAACAAACACACACAACAAACGATAATAATCTGGGCTTTTGTCTCATCTCTAACCACTTCCTTGCTGACACTTACAAAAGCGAGACGACACAAAACCCGATCAGCGCGACAGACAACAACACAGCACAACAACAAAATGAACACAATGCAGTGATAAGCACACACCAACACACGCTACAACAACGCAAAGCATTCCTTATCCGACTGAAAAGAGTGGGAAACGAGTCAAACGGCGCAGGATCAGTCCGAACCAGAAAAAAAACAAAAAACAACTCGAAGCGACATTGAAAAAAAAAAGCCCAAACGACATTAACCAAAAAAAAAAAAAAAAAAAAGCTCAAAAGATCCAAAACAAACCCTAGAACGACACAAGACGACCCCAGACCGAGAGAAGACAAACCCCGAGCGGACTTGAAACAACCACACCGTCATGAATCCACCAAACCGACCAAAACAACAACAAACAACAACAGAGCACAAATTTACCGAAACTGACACAACCACAAGACAAGACAGCCAGCCCAACACATCCCCACTGTCGTCAGCTTCCACATAGTTACATAAAGTTGTTCACCGACAGAGAAAAGTAGAAAACACCTCAACACACACACACACACACACACACACACACACTGACCCAAACCGACACACAACAGTAGAACAGTTACAGCGACATAAAAATGCCAAAGTGACATAAGAAAGAAGCCAAGGCGACAGAAAACAACCCTAGAACGACTCAAAACAATCCTAGAGCGACCCACCCACAACCCTAGAACGACCCAAAACAAGCCTAGAACGGCCCAAAACAAGCCTAGAACGACCCAAAACAAGCCTGCAACGACTCGAAACAATCTAGAAGAAACAACCCCAAGAACGACCCCAAACCCTAGCACGACCCAAATTAACCCCCAGAACGATCCCAAACCCTACAACGACCCAACACTACCCTAGAACTACCCCCCAAAACACCCCTAAGCCGACAGAGAAAATACCCCGAGCTGACGTGAAACAAACCACACACCAACATAAAACAACCCCAACCGCCATAAAGCAACGAACCCCAACCGAAACTGACACGACAACGACAACAACGACGACGACCACCACCACCACCGAGACAAGACAGACGGCCCGGCCCCCCCAAACAAACATTCATTCATCCCACGGTCGTCAGTTTCACCCCCCTGCCACTCACCCAGAGCACTCTTTCCACTCACCTGCTACACTCTGCCTCTTGTTGTTCTGGCGAGACTCCTTCATCCAGGGGTAGATCTCCGCGTGCTGCTTGCCCCCTACCCCGACGTGCAGGCCCCCGCCCACCCCGACCCCCGACCCCGACCCCCCCCCACGCCCATCCCGGGTGGACCGCAGCCCAGCCCCCCGTTTCTGACCACAGTGTCCCCCCATACCCACGTAGTGTCCCCCCACGCCCCCGTCCGGTCCCCCGTACTCGGGGGGCAGGCCCGGGGGGCAGCCTCCGTCCCCCACGGGGTGACCGCCTCCTCCTCCGAGCTGGTAGCCCCCCCTCCTCCTCCTCTCCTCCACCCTCCTCCGCCGTAGCCGTAGATGTCTGGCCCGTACGGACCCCCACCCACCGCCGCCGTCTCCGTAGCCGTTTTCGAACTTGAAGCCGTTCTCGGGTGGGTAGAAGCCGTGGTGGTAGGCGGCGGACATGGCCTCGGGTGGGTAGGCCGCCTTCTGCATCTTGGCCAAGCCGCAGTGGATCTCATACTCCCCGTCGCCGACCAAGGACATAGTAAGAGTCTAGGACAACTTCGCCTCCTCTCTTCTCCGTTCACTTCGTTCGCACGCCTGCCCGGCTGTTCAGCAAAGCTCGCTCCCTCGCTATTAGCCCAGCCCCAAAGCCCAAGCCCAGGCTAAAGCCAAACCAAGCCCTCCCCGCTCTCTCACTCACTCTATCTCTCGCTCTCTCTCTATCTCGCCCACCACACAGACACCACACACTGCTTCAGACCACCTCCCTCCTCCACCGCCCTCCGCGACTCCACACACTACACTACCCTACACCACTACCACCTCCACCACCACCACCACCCCCACACCACCAGCAGCAAGCCAGCACGA
>JADBJO010008853.1:85000-90586 GCA_016801955.1 Conus betulinus
ATGTCTATTTCCTCACCATAGGATGTCTCCTCCACGTCAACTCCCTACCAGAGGATCACCCTCCACGTCAATTTTCCCTCACCACAGGATCACCCTCCACGTCAACTCCCTCACCACAGGATCACCCTCCACGTCAACTCCCTCACCACATGATCACCCTCCACGTCAACTCCCTCACGAAAGGATCACCCTCCACGTCAACTACCTCACCATAGGATCACCCTCCACGTCAATTCCCTCACCACAGGATCACCCTCCACGTCAATTCCCTCACCACAGGATCACCATTCACGTCACCTTCCCTCACCACAGGATCACCCTCCACGTCAACTGCCTGCCTCACCACAGGATCACCCTCCACGTCAGCTCCCTCACCACAGGATCACCCCTCCACGGTCAACTCCCTCACCACAGGATCACCCTCCAGGTCAATTCTGTCACCACAGCATCACCCACCACATCAATTCCCGCACCACAGGATCACCCTCCACGTCAATTCTGTCACCACAGGATCCTCCTTCACTCCATGTCAGGTCGGTGACACCAAGATCACGCTCTGTTTTCCCTGTCAGTTCCCCATGTCATCGCGGGATCAACCTCCATCCCTTCATCACACACTCTAGTCAGGATCACCGTACACTCTTTACACTCCGTTACCCTCATCACCATCGTTACAACTTTTTTTTGTCCCTCCATCACCACCACAGGATCGCCCTACACTTTTTTTGTCAATCCGTCACCACAATCCGTCACCACAGGATCGCCCTACACTCTTTTTGTCAATCCGTCATCACAGGATCGCCCTACACTCCTTTTGTCAATCCGTCACCACAGGATCGCCCTACACTCCTTTTGTCATCCGTCACCACACAGGATCGCCCTACACTCCTTTTGTCAATCCGTCCACCACAGGATCGCCCTACGGATCTCCCCTCCTTTTTGTCAATCCGTCACCACAGGATCGCCCTAACACACTCCTTTTGTCAATCCGTCACCACAGGATCGCCCTATACTGTATACATCCATTCCGTCACCACAGGATCGCCCCACACTGTATACCAACCATTCCGTCACACCCAGGATCGCCCCACACTCCACCTCATTTTCCGTCATTACGGAAACACCTCCATCTCACCCTCAACCCCCCCCCCCCCCCCCCCCCCCCCCCCCACGGTTTCGCGTAGGCTGCCTAGAAAGCGCTGGTCCTTCCTCGTTGCTTCCTTTGTCTGCCCCACGATCGACTTCACCTTGCTCACTTTCACCTGAAATACTCATTCGCTTCGTTCCCCTTCATGTGAGATTCGAACCAAAAGCTGAGAACGAGAAGGGAGAAGATTGATGGGGGAGGGGGGGGGGAGAGCAGGGAAAGAATGGGAGGGGAAGTGAGGGGGGAAGTGGGACCGGGGTGAGGAGGTGTTGGTGGGGGGTGGGTGGGGGGTGGGTGAGGGATTGGATGGCTGCAGCCTTTCAGTTTTCTCCACATTTCATGCCCGCTGATGAATGTGGTTCCTGAAAAAATATCGAAGGTCGTTTTGATCGCGTCACAGTAAACCCACCCAACACCCCCACCACACACACCCACCCACACCCCCCCCCCCCCCCACACACACACAGACACCACACACGATGTCCACACACAGAAGCAGACAGACGGATAGACAGAAAACGACTGAGTCAGACAGACAGACACACAGACAGAGAGAGTAGAGGAGAGATAAGAGACGACGACAGACCAACAGACAGAGGCATAGAGACCGGGCCTGACAGACATGCGAGTGCACACAGACAAATACACCGAGAGAGAGATGAGAGATAGAGAGAGAGAGAGAGAGAGAGAGAGAGAATAGAGAGAGAGAGCAGAAAGTAGAAAGACAGCCAGAAGCAAGAGAATAACATGGTATTTTTGAGGTAGAGTTCTCAAAGAGTGGGAGGACTGTTGGGAGGACGATCCGGGCGGTGCCGACACAGCAGAAGAAGGGAAGAATAGGAGGAGGAGAAGCCACCATAAGAGAGATATAGAGAGCGATAGGATAAGAATATAGAGAGAGGAATAGATTAGAGAGCGACTGGCCAAGCAGGGGTGGTGAGGTGCACTTTCTGAAAGGTTTCAAAAAGCACAAGGGATTTCTGACATTATTATGACGGCCAATCGTCACGCCAAGGGGCCGAGCTCCCCTCCACAAGCTTATGGAGTCAGATCACGAGAGAGAGAGAGAGAGAGAGAGAGAGAGAGAGAGAGAGAAGAGAGACGACCGACAGACAGACATACAGATAGATACATAGAGGAGAGGGGGGGGTGAGAGAGGGAGAACGCTACATCGCCAGAGAGAGATAGAGAGATAGAGATAGAGAGGATGGAGATATGAGATAAAGAGAGAGAGAGATATAGAGCGAGACGAGACGAGCGGGAGTAGAGACAAAGTAGAACGAGAGAATAGACATAGAGAGAATGACAGAGAGAGAGAGACATTGAGGTAGAAAGACAGACAGATAATAGAACGACCAGAGGAAGACAGAGATTACTCAAGGAGCAGAGTAGACAGAGAGAGAGAGAGAGGAGAGGATACAGAGAGAGAGAGGAGAGAGAGAAATGTGCTTCAAACAATCCATTCAAAACTAATGCATTCAATAATTTACGGCAAAGCTCCACTGGTTTGTTTATTCAAAAAAAACGGCTCGACGATAGTACAATAACCAATAAACGAAAAAAACACAACCACAGACAAAACAAAAAAGAGGAGAAATTTATAGTAGAAATAAATCCATCAATAAAACTACGGTTTTTTTTTTTTTTTTCGATTTGTTGATTTGTTTTGTTTTGGTTGTTTTTTAAATTTTTACTCGACAAGAGGCACCCCTTGCCAACGCTTTTGATTTGTTTGCAAAGAAACGTAACAGGTTCAATCAAAAGCAACAACCTGTTGAAAAACGCAAGGTGTTGTCCCACTGACGCCTAATAAAAACATGAATGTTGTTTCACTTTTGAAAGCTTTGATTTCACTAAACACGAACCGCACAGACCTCACCTCTTTCCCTTGCGTAGCTAGCTGTCTACTGTAACTGGTGTTTCTCCACATTGGATTGCGCGTGCTGTTGGTGGGTCAGACAGATTTTTTTTATATTGTATATGCGGTGCTAGATTCTTTGCTGGATTAATACTGTTGTTGTCACTTGTTTTTTCACATAGCAAGGTTGTTTGCCAGTTTCAGAAACATTATTACTTCGCCGTTATCAAGAGGGTCAGAAACAAATTACTGATTACTTGCCCCAATAGTTGCATGTATGATTCAGCAGGCTCTTTTGTTCTTGTGTCGTTAGAAGCTCAAAACGAAGTTCTAGTTGGAAAAACTACTACAAGCTGTCTTAACCCGCGCCGGGCTAATTTGTTTAATAGAAGTAATCATAATTGTGTGTGTGTTGTGTTGGTGTGTGTTGTGTGGTTGGTGGGTGGGTGTGGTGGTGTGTGTGTGTGGTGTGTGCGCGGGCCAGTGCACGTGCGCTGCGCAGCGCATTCCAAAGGTTATATAAGAGTCCAGCCAAACAAGAAAAAACCAGCTATTACACATGACTGTAGTGTCGGTGTAAACAACATGTTTGACGAAACAAGTAATGGACCCGTGTGTGTTGTGTCTATTCACGTGAGTGCGTTTCATCCCAGCGCCTCATACCAGAAATGTCAGAACACAACCGACACAACATCTTGATGAATAATATCCGCGCTCCTTTCAGCATCCTCACCATACCTACCCTTTCCTACCTACTTTTTAACACCAAAATGGAAAATACCTTACACCACCTACCTACAGAGCTACTGACCACCACAACAGTACAAACCCAAAAAACCTTGTATATCAGTGTCCAAACCGTTATCAGCTGTTTCCACTGCGTTCTCCAAGCGGAATGGGGCACGCATGACTTGGCTCGTCAGGCCCAGTGGGTTTCACGGCAACAACAAACAACAACACAACTGCCGGAAACCAGGCAGCAGCTGCAAGTGTTGTGTTGAGCTTGGTTTGGCTCGAAACACACAGACTTCATTAAAGAAATGCCGATACCATTGACATAGTGCAACGGAGAGAGCTTGATAATAATCATAGGAGGGCTGGGGCACAGAAAGCCAAGCTACGCGATCACAACTGTGCGCCGCGAACAAAGCGCATTATTTTTTTTTTTTGTAATAAACATTTTATTGCATTTTTTTTTTTAAAACTGACTCACACACATGAATGAAGAAAGAAAGCGGGAAAGGGGCACATGAAGTGGGCAGTGGGGGGGGGGAAAGGGGAAGGGGGGGCAAATACAAAAGGGGGGATATCTAAGATTATCATACTCCTGAAAGGAACATTACCATCAATAATAACAGCAATAGCATCTCAATAATAATAATAACAACAATACCTACAACAATGGCAAGAAACAGCTTGACTATCAAGTTGGGAGTTGGGGGGGTGGGGGGGGGGGGGTGTGGGGGGGGGGGGGGGGGGGGGGGGGGAGGGAGATGGCGAAAAACATTTGCAAATGGGCATGGAGTATGCAAACACCATTTTGACTTGCTCTTATGATAGCTGATTAATATGCATATTATATATATATATATATATATAATATATGCAGGCACACACAACGCACGCACGCACACACACACACACACACACATATATATATATATAATATATATATATATATAATATATATATATATATAGTAAACAAAATGGAGGTCTACATACGCACTCTCTGAGAGCAAGTCAGCATGGAGAGAGAGAGAGAGAGAGAGAGAGAGCGAGAGGAGAGAGAGGGAGAGAGGGAGGATTGAGAGAGGAGAGAGAGGAGAGAAGGAGCGGGAGAGAGAGAGTTTCATGCTTCTTCGTAGGTGAATTTATTTACTGCTTTTGACAAGATGTGTTGTGCCGTTGTTTCCAAATACTCGGGGGTGTTAGCATTGTCAACTAAGCGCCCTCTGTTGCAACAAACTGCTGCTAGTTGACATTGTCAGTTGAGGATACCTCTTCTTATAGTGTGTTTGTGGGGGGGTGATGTGTTGTGCGTGTGTGTGTGCGTGTGTGCGTGCGCTCGTGCGTGCGGGCGCGCGTGTGTTGTGTGTGTGTGTGTTTGTGTGGTGTGTGTGTGTGTGTGGTGTGTGTGTGTGGCTATTTCTCTCTCTCTCTCACATTTCAATATATGATGAAAAACCCTGATGTTTACCCCTCTGCCGACAGGAGAATCAAATATTTATTCCGCATTTTAAAACACTTTTACAACAACAAAAAAAAAAGAAAAATTGTTGTCACAAATTCTTTTATTTCTGTGGAAAAAAAATATTCAGAACATTCTCAGAGAAAGTTCTTATTTGAGGAAAAAGAAGACAGACTGGCTGTCAAGAAATCCTGTACACCGCATGGCTGTTGCAGTGGGTGGGTGCCCCAGCACTACTCTGGCCCTTTGTGCAGCTGCGTCAGACCACTAACGCCAAACGACGACCGTTTGATTGATTCCCTTTCTTTCTTTCTCTGGCTTCATCCGAACTGTCCCGGCATCGACATCGACGGACCATCAATCCGGCAGGTAGTCGGGGGGTGGGGGGGGG
>JADBJO010008854.1:0-5000 GCA_016801955.1 Conus betulinus
GTTTTTGTCATCGTCAGTCATCTGTGTGCCAGTCCACTTATCAGCTAACAAAGCAATAGGACCACGGGGTGAATGACTGAAAAGTAACTCAAAAGGAGAAAACCCTAAAGTCATATTCGTCAACTCCCGATATGCAAACAGAACAGCCGGAATGTACCGATCCCACTGCTTGGGACAGTCACGACAAACCTTCTTCAGCATGGACTTCAAGGTGCCATTAAACCTTTCCACCATCCCGTTAGACTGAGGGTGGTATGGAGTAGTGGTAACAGAAGAAATAGACAACAGACGGTACACTTCCTTCATCAGGTCTGAAACAAACTGAGTACCACAATCAGTAAGAATTTCGGAAGGCAAACCATACCTTGAAAAAATAGAAAGAAGAGCCTCCGCCACAGTAACTGTATCGATACGTTTGAGTGGGACAGCCTCCGGAAACCGAGTAGCTGTATCCACCAACGTCAGAACGTACCGAAAGCCAGAAGAAGACACCTCCAAAGGACCAACCAAATCCATCGCTACCTTCTCAAAAGGTACTGAAACCAACGGTATCTTGTGCAACGGCGCACAAGGGACGCGGTTATGAGACACAGTCTTCTGACAGTATCACATGAACGACAATACTCCTTGACTGACTGAGACACTCCTGGCCAAAAGAACGATGCAAGAACTCGCTGTAGAGTACGTCTGATCCCACAATGACCAGAAAAAATGCTGTCATGCGCAGTATGAAGCACAACGTTACGTAACTCCTGAGGAACTACCACCTGACGCTTAACTTCACCTTTGTCCTTGACCAAGCGACATAGAACATCATTAAAAAAAAAAAAAACAGGCTTAGTCAAAGGGGAAGGTACCTCAGTTACAACTGAAGAGAACAAATGGCTCAAAGAGGCATCACGCTTCTGCATAGCAGCAAATTCCTTAGGTTGTACATCCAGCACAGACAAATCAGGCACTGACAACGGTACAGGCAACTGTTTCTCCTTGTCTGCCTGTAAACGAGTAGTCACATTACATGGGACAAAAGATCCACCAGCACCTGAACATGCTGAAGTAACACCTGGAAGATTACCAAGAATGAGATCCGTTACTGGGTTCTCAATAACACAGGCAAGCACCTCACCCTCAAAGTAAGGTGTACTAACTGAGACCACAGCAAGAGGGAAAACCTCAATCTTACCTCCAAAAGAACGACAATGTTGTTGTTCTTCACCAGTGAACTGGTGTGGAAGAACAAAAGAACGGCGCACTCCCGCAGTAGTGCAACCTGTGTCCCTCAACACAGAACAGTGAAACCCATTGACCGTTCCTGACTCAACCAGTAAGCCGTCAGTGTTAACATGTGACACCATTGAATGGGCTACAGTAGATGGATCCGAAACATTGTCTGACATACCCGCGACATTCACTGCTGACTGCTCTACAGATGGACAATTCCGAGCTTTATGAAACCAGCAACCACATTTGTAACAACCTGCGGGTGTACCTAAGGTATTATGAGCCTGTCCGTGCTGTCGGCCATGGTTACGCGGATACCGAGAGTTAGACGCTGTTTGACCACCTCTAGGTGTACAGGTATTTGCACTCAAATGACCAGAATGCTGACCACCTCCGGTAGCAGACTATTCAAACCGGCTGCCATGATCCCGTCCGCTACGAGAATTTTGACCACCGCGGGAATTTTGACCTGCACGGTAACTATTACGGTTCTGATTTGAACGCCAAGAGCCAAATCCACGGTCTGAACCAACACTGTTTTGGTGATGTGCGAAGGAAGCGACATTTACATCGAAAACCGTGTCCGTTCCCTTGCGGGCAAACGTCGATCAGGATGTACAGTCCTGTACTGTTCCGCAAACTCGCACATTTCTTCAGTGCTCGCAACCGACCTTTCTTTTAGAAAAAACAGCCAAGTCCTTTGAAACGCTGTTTAAAATCTGCTCACGCAAAAACAGATCACGAAGTTCCGCATAATCCTTTTTAGTTTTTGGACAAGTCAATCCACCGATCAAGAAAATGCGCAGACCGAATCAAATACGCAGGAAATGACTCGCCTTTCTCGGGACGCACGGTACGGAATTTCTCGCGAAATCCTTCGGCGGTACACCGGTAACGCTTAAGTAAATCATCCTTAAGTTCATCCCAAGTTAAAGTATCCGTTGCTGCCAAAGAATGATACAGCGTCAACGCACTGCCCTTGAAAAGACACGCAATATACAATACCCACTTATCTTTGGGCCACTCGCAAGAAGTAGCATGACTCTCAAATCTAAACAAAAATGCATCAATCTCAACTTTGTTTTCATCAAAGACAGGCATCTTGGGGATATAAGGAGAACGACCAGAACAGGTTTCGCATCACCAGAACCCTGCGCAGAACCATTGTCTGTTACACCAAAAGCTTTTAATTTTTCCATTTCAAGTTGAAGCTTCTTACTCTGTAACTCAAAATCCCTATCTGCCTTTTTATTTTCTAACTCTAACTCCATGGCTTTTAATTCTTTCTCATGCTACTCCCTCTCCTTCTCTCTCTGTCTTTCCCTATCCTTTTCTTCCCTTTCTTTATCCTTTCCTTCTTCTCTCTCTCTTTCACTCTCTGTCTTTCTTTATCTTTTTCTTCCCTTTCTTTATCCTTTTCTTCCCTCTCTCTTGCGCGCTCAGCGCGATCCTCACACTGTTTGACATATTGAATCAAGTCCGGCCCATCAAGGCCTAACGTCTTACCCTGAGACAGGTAGGTCTCAAAGGCCGACATTTTAAATGAATTTTTTTTTTCTAAGATAATAAAAAAAAATAAAATTTGATGAAAAAGAAAAGAACAATGAAAATTACTTTAAAATTTGAAAAAGAAAAAAAAAAT
Organism: Conus betulinus; assembly: GCA_016801955.1. Lineage (NCBI taxonomy): Eukaryota > Metazoa > Mollusca > Gastropoda > Neogastropoda > Conidae > Conus > Conus betulinus. The sequence continues at coordinate 2,864 of JADBJO010008854.1, forward strand.
GAATTAAAGTTTCAGTATAAGATTTCCTTCTACTCACACCAAAATCCAATCACTCCTATACACACTAATAAAAAAATAAAAATGTTTTCAAACAGCAAAACCAAGAAGAATTTTCAAGAAAAAAAATTGTTTATTTGGACAGGCCTCCAAAATGATCACCCTTTTGGATCAAATCAGTGGCCAGGGGAAGGAGAAAAATCGAATTCAAATAATAGAAAGAAAAAGGTTGTGAAACGAAAAAAAAGAACTACGTAAGGCTAAGCGTCTCCCATCGCCATGCCCCCTTGCTACCCGCAAGAGAAGGTGGAAGCTCACCAGCCTATGGAACAACAATGCCCTAACAAAACAGAGGTAGAAATAGAAAAAGAGGCACTCACTCAACAATGCTTTCACATACACATACACAAAAAAAATCTTAAAACAACATTAATTAAAACAATGAAAAGACAAACACCTAAAATGTGGATAATACACAATCACTATCAGAAACCCTACCTAAGAAATGAGAATGAGAAAATTTTCAAACTAGGTAGGTGCCTATTGATAAAGACGAAATAGAGAGAGAATGAAGTCAGAAAACAGCAAAAGTAGACAGAATGGAAATCACCAAGACAGTAAGAAAAAGTAAGACTAGAAATTAGAAAAGCCCTCTGGACTACCCTACTGGCACAGCCCACCTGTATAATCGGAGACGGGACCAGCACAAAATATTAGAACAGGAAAAAAAAAAAAAAAACACACACACACAAAGTTACATAGGGACACTTTTGAAGGGGGGAGGGGAGGGTACAATGAAAGGTGAACACTAAGTCTTAAGTGGGGTTGGGGAAGAAAAACAAAATTATTATTTTGCCACTCCAGAAAAAAAAAAAAAAAAAAAAAAACAAAGGGGTAGGTATAAATCAAAGTTGCAATAAAAATAAAGGAGGGTTACAAAACAAAATCATTTCAAAATTTGAAATAAAAAATCAGGAAATGGATACAGTATAAAGAAATTGATTTAAAATAATGAAAGGAATACAATTTATGCAATTAATAATAAGTACAAGAAGGGGTTTAAACAAGAAAATTACCACACAAAAAAAAATGATAAAGTACTGGGGACGGTATAATGAGGGGGGGGGGGGGGGGGGGGGGGGGTTACATGAAAATCCTTACAATACTCAGTAGAAAGAAAAAAAAACATAGGAATACAAAAGGAGGGGATTTCACAGCAAATTCTATTCAAATTGCTGAATAATAAATCAAGAAAGAAAATATGGGGAGGGGTTTAAATGGAAATTTTTACAATATAAAGAAAAGTAGTGGGGGGGGGGGGGGGGGGGGGGGGGGGGGGGGATGTGAGATATCCAAATAGAAAAGGTAATTATACGTAATAATCAACTGTTCCCACACAACATTCACTAATACCTTAAAAAGCAAATTATTTTATTTTCCCAATTCAAAATTGGGTGGGGAACATCACAACCAAGGGGAGGAGTACGAAAACAAACAAAGTTCCAAGTCGGGGTCACCACAATCAGACGTTGGATATCCATGCATGCACGCACATACACACACGAACATGACGTCTTTCCTCGCACACAGAACTGCATCCACTCCATACACATAAGGCGCAAACAAAGGTCAATTTTGATTCATCCCCTCCTTAATCTTTTTAAAATCCCATGGTTTTTTTTTTTTTTTACTCTGGCATCAATCAAAGCTTATATATTTTCATAATCTGTAATACTTTCAGCTGGTGCAACCAATCAAGCACGCTTCTTCTGCGCACGATACTGATTTTGCAGGTTTACTCACTGCAAGTGTCCGCACACACTCTCTGTGGTGTCCGGAACTGGCTTCCTCTGTGCGGGGATCCCATACTGCCCATTACATATCACAACTACTGGTCGGCGACAAACTTTTGCCCAACCTGGATCTTCCCGCAGATCGGAACTTGGCCCGGGAACGCGCGCAGCCCCCAGCCATCCACCTTAGTGCCCGATCTCAGTCTCTTCTTCTTTCCTCTACCGCACGGGGAGTCGGCCCAGGGCTTGAGTACCGGTCATTCAACTACAATTCACATACTTCTGTATGTGTTACGCCTCTGCCTTTATCAATGGCACAGTCTGCCTCTTCTTCATCTAAATCATCT
>JADBJO010008854.1:12500-25901 GCA_016801955.1 Conus betulinus
CAGATGTTGCTCCCCAAGGGGTCGAGCATTTTAAGAATTTTATTAGCCATTTTAGTGGTCATTATATATATATATATATATATATATATATATATATATATATATATATATATATATATATATGTGTGTGTGTGTGTGTGTGTGTGTGTGTGTGTGTGTGTGTGTGTGTTCTGTCCCATATTCTCTATCAGATCAGTTCGGCCCGTCTCGCCGCAGCCCCGGCGCCGGCTATCTACAGGAAGCAGTCAATGTCAAGTCGTCGAGAGGCAACGATCGAAGTACACGACACTGCTGCCGAGTCACTTCGGTAGTGTTCAGTGGTGCCTGCTATGACGCATGCGATGCATTGAGCGTCGCGTTTTGTAATAACGTCGCAATTTGTAATAATTATTACAAATCGCGACGTTATTACAAATTGCGGTGCAACACTGCTATGATTCAACTTTTGCATTTACATTACTTTCTAAACCCCCTAATGGTGACAGTAATTGTTCGTTGCAGAGCCAGTGTGTGCGAGCTATCCCTCTGGATAGCACCACCACGTCGTCTGCCAACAGCCCTATGAATTCACCGACACCGATACCCTGACGGAATCAAACCAAGGCTACAGAGGACATCAAAACTGAGGTTACCCAGTGGACAGAGCGTATAGGGCCAGGATTTGAAACTTTTTTTATGGTGATCGATGAGAATGAGGATTATGAAGGTGATACTATGGGTATCCACTCCGATCTGACACTGCATGTCAGGTTTGTATTCTACATTTATTTTCATTATATATCTTAACATTAACCAGGCCTGAGATATACAGAGATCTGCGATGTTCGTCAGGGAATTTTAGGTACACTCTCAGAGACGCATCCGTTAATATACGCGAAATTTGACTGTGTGGTCCCAGTCTTCCCAACTGAGCCTGTAGCCAACGCAACTCTGGGTAGGAGACTGTTGGGGCAGAATCCCACATGAATCCCACATGACTCTGATGGGAATCGAACCCACGGCCTCCCAGCCGGGAGTCAAACAACGCTAACTACTTTGCAACGGTGGCTGGTAACCGTGTCATAGTTGGTAGATGTTAACACAATGATCAAACCAGGCAATTTTTGCAAAACTACAGACGAACCAGGTTTGTCCATGTGAAATGGAAGCCCGAGAGAAAGCAATCGGCGGATACGAAACAATAGATAAAAAACTGACTCTGAAGTATTCTCTGCCTTTTTTGTGTTTTTTATATTCTCTTCTAGTTTCGGTTTCTGTCGTCTGCATGTTATGGCCAGGTCAGAATACTGAGAACTGTGTCGGACAGACGTTGAACGTCGAACAATTATCATCTTGTTACGATCTCCCTCCTTGCTGTCTGCAGCTATACCTTACGTATGTACAGGGTATTTTTAACAAGCTCTGAGAAAAGGCCCAGTGACGGTGAAGAAAGACCCACTGATTGCAGGGAAAGTCCTGTTCACTGCAGGAAAGACTGTAAGCTGGATTCTCTTCAGAAAGCACGTAAGACCTCTTGGCGAAAGCCTGGCTGTGTCTGGAGTTGTGCTGTCTGAATTTGTCAGTGGAAGTGAGGCGGACATTGGTGCACTAAGGACAGTGTTTTCTTTGCTAAATCTCAGCAGGGTCACATGGAGTAATCTAGAAGTGTGCTTTATTACAAGCTAACAGCCCCTAGCCCTGTTCAGAGGTCTTGTTTTTACACATCAGTGGCTTTTGTATTGTAGTATGTTTTCAAGAGGAGAGAAAAAACACACTTTTGCTACTCCTATATAGCTCCGCAAATCCGCATTGCAGTTTTAACCACGTAAAAAAAAAAGTTCTTAAAATGTCATCGGTCGATCTCTAAATCTGATCAACGATGTTACCGTTTGTTGCTAAAACAATCCCATGTGTTGCTGTACAGCAAACGTTGTGCCTCATGCATGAGATCATCCATGACTGTGTAGCTTCTAAGACTCCCACCAGCCAGACGGCTTTGGCCCACCATTAGTTTCACAGGATCAAAAAGTGCCCTAATATAACAAACATTTTTGACAATAGTTTTGCAAGGCAACGAACACATTCATTAGAATTAAAGCCTAAACATTTTGTGTGACTACAGACAACTTACAACGTTTATGAATCACTGTGTTACCTTTTTTCTTTTGTTTGTAGATTCATGGACTGTGGACACTATCAACATCGACACTTCGATGCTCAAGGTCATGTGTCCAGGTATTGATTTTTTTTTCGGTCGTCGAAACGAAACAAACGTCACAATCCTGCATGTCAACGTCTCATCCAGTTGGTCCATGCCCACGTTTACGAAACATTCTGGAATAGCGTACGGCATGTGTGGCGTTTCCACAGCTTATTGTAAAATCTACGTGAAGTTTTCGAAAGGGTTCCACGTTAACATTCACCTTCATCGCCTTGCCTTCTGGTGTGATGGCAGGTCCTGGAAACAAAGATACATCACGCAGTAAGAGTGAAATGCGGCTATCACAGCCTGGAGGAAATGTTTGTCCAGTCTCCTGAACACTATATTTCTGTGAGCCATTTCAACAATCCATCGATTAGAATTATGTTTAATAAACTGAAACGACCAAATTTTGTTGTACAATATATATCCCGGTCATTCTGGTATTTGATAAGACCATACATTATGCTACACATAGCAGTGTGTGTGTGTTCGAACTAAATGGTGCGTTAGGACATGGCATTATGGTCAGTATCAGGCAATCATTCTCTAATGCACATGACTATTTTGCAAGTGAAAATCTGGTATTGAAATACAAAGAACCAAATACAAACCATCCAGCGGCACAGCATATGCGCATTTTTCAATTTCACATCGCCTGAAATGATCGTTACACCACATCTTCAAATTCAGTATTTTCCAGGACATGGTTTCGATCCAAAATTTTATAGTTTTGTCCTGTTTTTTTTCGGTACTGCCTGAGAATGACAAACCGCGACATGTTTTTAACGGGCTTACTTAACTGTTCTATGCAGAGCTATTCTGCGTTCCGGGATCATTTACATTGTAACCTGAAGCCAGAGTGTGAAGATGGCCGGGATGAAACAGAGCACTGTCCCTTCAGCAGTCCTGATTGCGCAGGGTTGTGGCTTCCCGTAACAAATGTTTCAAACTGATCACTTTGGACAGGACAGTGTCTGCCGTCACTGGTTTCTTACAAATGCAGAAGCATGGGTGGAAGGCTGGCGACAATAAAAACAAGGGAGGAACAGGAAGATTCTCTACATGTATTTAGAATCTTTGAAAGAATAGACTTGTGGTTTGGTTATTCCTCAGGCTGGGACAAGGTGCATTTTATGTATAGCAAATTCTCTAAATGGTCTGACAACACGATGATTTATAATGTTAACCCTTTCAAGCTTCCACATGTTCTTTCGAAAAGTATTGAGACTGTAAGACTTTGGCCGAAGCGCCGTTGGTCATTTATCAGTAGATTAAAGCCATTCTGTGACCTATCATTATGTGAAATCGTCCGGTCAACATTCAGAAAATTATCTTCCCCAAGTGTATTCAATCAGTTTAAATTCATCGTTAACAAACACAAAACAGTCTGTTTGTTCTTCAAAACAAACAACTGTTGCATGCATTTATGTTTGCCAGTTTCAAAAGAAACTGTGGTACAGCAATGTGCTCACATATACAATTACTTGTAGACATGAGTTACGGGCAGAACTGCCACACATTGTTTCAGCGGATGGCTAATGCAGACACACATGTCATGTTTGCATGCAGGGATGACATAACAACCATCACATATACTTTCCTGTGTGACTTTAGACAGGACTGTCCAGACAACAGTGACGAGTCTTTCTGTCAACATTTGCCATGTCATGGGTTCCTGTGCTCTAAAGCTCAATGTCTTTCACAAGTCCAGCGTTGCAATGGGTATTCAGATTGTTTGGACGATTCTGATGAAGTCGGTTGTACTGGACTTTCTTCCACAGTTCCTTTTCTGGCTCCATTCCTGGCAGGAAGATTTCACATCAGCTTAGATGGTACTGGCTACTTCACTCACCAGGTGATGAACGCTGAGGAGCCCTGCTCCGATACTCATTACAGCTGCACAACCAAGTGGCTGTACTGCCTTCCTATCTATACTCGATGCAACGGATATAATGACTGTGTCTATGGTGAAGACGAACAAAACTGTGAGAAAGTTGTTTGTCCTTACCTCTACCGGTGTAGAGAATCCAAAGTCTGTGTACATGAAGATCACCTGTGTGATGGCTGGGGTCAGTGTCCAAAGCGGGACGATGAACTGATGTGTGACAGGTCTTGTCCTAAAGGTTGTGTGTGTTGGGGTTATTCTTTCTGGTGCAATGTCCCCTTTGTCCTCGACCCCATCCTTAATATACGGTACGTGGATGTCACACGGTCAGGGATGTCTCTGAGAGATTTCACAAACACTGTGTATCTCATATTTCTGAGTCTGTCACACTGTTCCATAAGTAACATTTCATACGTGAAGCTTGGCAGCTTGCAAATTTTGGATCTTACCAACAACTGTCTGAAGATTCTGGATATAACTATTTTCGATCAACTACCCAACTTAAGAACAATATCCTTGGCAAACAACCCTATAAAGAAAATGACAAATCAACCATCAAAACACATTCATTATGCACTGAGAAAACTGGATGTATCAGGGACGTTTCTTAGTATTTTTAGTAGTGAAATGCATCCGTATTCACCTGGTTTAAAACAGCTAAACGTTTCTTTTTCTGCCATTGAAATAATTGGAGATAAAGGCTTCAAAAACATGCCTAAACTTGCTGAACTGGACATGAGGTGGAATCCAATAACTTACTTTCCTTTGGATTTGTTTTCCAAATCGTATCACCTAAAAGATCTAGTTTCATCAGATTACAGGCTATGCTGTGACAGTATTTATTTTCAACGAAGAGGTCAAGTAAACTGCTTAGCAACTCCCGCAGTACTCCCGTCCTGTCAAACATTGATTCCATCTGAACTGCATGCAGTTTTCTTCTGGTTGATGAGTGTAGCAGCTGTGGCAGGGAATGCAGTCTGTGTTGTGATCTCAGTTAGAGTTCAGAAACTGTTTGGAAGTGAGTTGTTAACACTGCTTTGCCAATTGCATATGGCTGATATATGTATGGGAAGTAACGTTGGCATTGTCTTAGTAACAAATGAGTGTGTTTTCATGAGAATTACATCAAATTTGAAAAGACATGGACCAGGAGCGTGCCTTGCAAGGTGAGTGGCTTTTTATCCTTTTTGTCCAATGAGGTGTCGGTTTTAATGATCCTTTTTTTATCACTTTGGATTATGTACTGTTATCTGTTTCGAAACACTCCTGGATATTCCATAAACAGTCAAGAAATGTGGCTTGTACCGCAATTTGGTTTTCTGGAATACTATTATATCTCTTATACCGTTTCTTCCTGGACTTTCACAATTGGGCCTCTCTGGTCAGTCTGGACTTTGTCGTCTGGCATTATTTCAGTCGTACCAATCTAATCAGAAGCTCAGGTGGTTCCAAATTACTGTAACAATCAATTTTATCCTATGCCTGATAATCACAAGTGGTCAAGTCCTCCTCTACAGACGCACACCGACGTACAGAATTACGCTGGACCCAACCAACAAGACAGTGTACAGTGCCGTCCATCTGATGAGAAAAATAGCCATCATGGAAGCTGTCTGCTGGTTGTTGTTTGGTCTGGTCACCTTGGTCAATACTGAAGGCACGTCTGAGCTAGACAGGATTCACGGCAATCTGGTGGTGTTCATGCTACCACTCAACTCGGCCCTCAACCCCTTGTTGTACATGTGGACTGTAGTGGCAGAGCAAGGAAGGATAATCCAAGAAGAAAAAACTGTTAGCAGTATTTAGAGTGAGGCTTGACGGACCCTTGAAAAAATTACATTAAAGATTTTTTTTTTAAAGTACATACATACATCCATCCATATATACACGAATACATACATGTATACACTCACACACACATCTATCCATCCATCCATCCATCTATCCATCCATCCATCCATCCATCCATCCATCCATCCATCCATCCATCCATACATACATACATACATACATACATACATACATACATACATACATGCATACATACATGCATGCATGCATGCATGCATGCATACATACATACATACATATCAATTACTTTAATGCATCAACTTGTCAAATCAACAACAATGCACAGTAGTCCAGCTTGCAGGCGCATCAATAAACGTTATCTTTCACATTCTCTCTCCCCCCCCCCCCCCCCCCCTCTTTCTCTCTCTGCCCCACGTCCTTTCTTTCTCCGGCTGGCTCCAGTTCTTTGTCTGTCAGTGCTTTAGTCAGCTGATACTATTTACAGCACAGTTTGAAAGTCAACATCTGTCAGTTTCAATGCTGGTTCATGAGGTGATTCCGCCTTGACCAAACACGCCTAGACCCAATCATGACTGACATGCTCAAGTATTTTGCGAGTTGTACATACATACATACATACATACATACATACATACATATATATATATATACATACATGCATGCATGCATACATACATACACACGTGCATACATACATACACACGTGTATACATACATACATGCATGCATATTCACATGCATGCACACACACACACACACACACACACACACACACACACGCACACGCACACGCACGCACGCACGCGCGCACGCGCGCACGCGCGCACACACGCACATACATACATACATATATACATATATACATACATACATACATACATACATACATACATACATACATACATACATATCAGTTACTTCAAAGTATTAACTTGCCAAATTAACAACTATGCACAGTAGTTCAGACTGCAGGCACATCGATAAAAGCTTGCTCTCTCTCTCTCTCTCTCTCTCTCTCTCTCTCTCTCTCTCTCTCTCTCTCTCTCTCTCTCTCTCTCTCTCGATCCAATTCTCTGTCTGTCAGCGTTTAGTCAGCTTCATACATCTTATTCAATTTAAAGCACAGTTTTGAGGTCAACATCTGTCAGTTTCAAGGTTGGTTTTTATGAGGTGATTCCGCCCTGACCAAACACTCCGAGACCCATTCACGACAGGCATGCTCAAGTATTTTGCAATTTGTTTACATTAGGTTATGGGCGGTCCTAACATTGAAAGTCATGAAACCACACTTTTATGAACCATGCCTAGTGAACCTATTACTAGAACAACCACTTTCGTGCTAAATCCATCATCACTAAGAGCATAGCAAAGAGGCAAGTACTTTGAAATTTGCTTTCATAGCATGTTTGTATGAATGTGTCAAATGGGTTTGAAACCTCGATGACAAATGCCACCGAGTTTCGATGGTCGATGAAGCAAGAAATCAGGCTTCAGTCTTGGTGGATCTTCAACACACTTTATAGAGACAGGCCTATTTTAAAAAAAAAACATCCCACAAAATCCGCCACAATGCATTTCTATAGTTACTTTCTGAGGATGCCAACGCATTTGTCGTATCTTTGTGTGTAAAGGCCCCTCAGTCGACGACATCCGTTTAAGGCATGGAAATTTGTGTCACAACGAAACCCACACAAAGCACAATCTCTCCGAGAAGTATCAGGATAGTAGATGCTGTTCACTGCATTGGTCTCAAGCAGTTGTAGATGTCCCTTGCTGATAAACTTGATTATTTGGTCATTGGCGTTGGTGTTGGTGAGATGTCTTAATGGAGTGAGTCACTGTCGCATCTGGAATTGCATCCTGGGTGTTTCTCCCTTGTTGTTCCAGCTGCCGAGAGTGGTGTATATCTTTGACCATTTGAATTCATTTGATTGCGCTGTATTATTGTTTAGAATAACTAAACAATTATCAAACACACACACACACACACACACACACACACACACACACACACACACACACACATATATATATATATATATATATATATACTGCTAAAATAGTATGGTAAAAGGAAGTGTTAGTACTATTCTCTCTCTCTCTCTCTCTCTCTCTCTCTCTCTCTCTCTCTCTCTCTCTCTCTCTCTCTATATATATATATATATATATATATATATATATATATATATATATCAAGAATAGTACTAAAAAGCCTAATAACATTTTTAAAGTGCTCAACCCCTTGGGGAGCAACATCTGTTAAAATAGTATGGTAAAAGGAAGTTGTAAAATCATCAACAGATCTGTTTCGAGCGCTGGCGAGGATGGCGTTGGGTCGCCTACTGCCGGTGTTATATGGCCTAATGACACTGTTTGCACGTGCGGATTGGCTGCACGTGTTGTTTCGGTTTTTCAGGTTGTTTACAGTTCAGGGTGCGTTTGCTGACAACGATTTCCATCTGTGCCTGCAGTTGTTTACTATTTCTACTTTAGTATTTAGGGTTGCTAAGTATGGTTTGCATAGTATTAACCATTTTCTGTTGAACATAGGTTGCATCTTTTTGAAATGTTATTGTATGGTGATGCCCTTTTTATGATTTTCCAGGATATGTTATAGTTTAGTTTTTTTTTTGTCTTTAAGTCTCCAAAATATATTTGCTCAGTTCTGTTTGGTTTTGTATTTTACTTTGTTGAATGACTGTTTATGGTTTGCATATCTGGTTTTTGATTTTCAGTGATCCCTATGTATGTTTTTTTTTCATTTTCTGATGTCACAGTGGCTTGGTATACAATGTTGTTATAGAGGCATTTGTTGCTTAAGGGACACTGTTCTTTTGTAGTACAATTGCAGGATTTCCTTTCTTCACCCTTCTTTGCTGTGTTGCTTTTCATTTTGTTGGATGAATCAATTATATGTTTAAGGTTAGGCATGCATGAATATGATAGTTTGATGGTGTTCTTCTCTCTCTCTCTCTCTCTCTCTCTCTCTTCAGAACAACATTAAAAAGGACCCCCCTAAACACACACACACACAACGCACACACACACACACACACACACACACACACACTCACACCCACACACACACACACACACACACACACACACACACACACACACACACACACACACACTCACACAAACCACGCTTCCCATTCCCCCTTTCAATGGTATGCGAGCACGCACATATATTCACTCACTGACAAACAAATAAAACCAAAACTCTCTCTCTCTCTCTCTCTCTCTCTCTCTCTCTCTCTCTCTCTCTCTCTCTCTCTCTCTCTCTCTCTCTCTCGTCGACTGTACATTTTTAAACGGAACGTGTAATGGCAACCTTGTAGGCCGTTTCACATATATTTCTGATGTAGGATGCAGTGTGAACGATTATTTTCTGATGTCAGTAAACGGGGTTTGAGTTACTATGTGAACAGTTAACACTTAAAGTTATAGAAAGATTTGAATCTGATCATATGCCCCTTGTACTGTGTATTGATATACAAAATGCTGAAAAATGCACTAGTGCTGGTTTGAATGGTAAACATGATCAGTTTATTGTTAAATATTGCTGGAATAAGGATTATGCCCTGAAATTTACACAGTCCATGGACTCTTAGGATGTGAAAGAAAATGGCAGTAGCAGATCTTATTGATGTGGATGTAAATAAAGCCATATGTAGATTCAATGTGATCATGAAAGAACAAGCTGAAAATTTGAAAAAGAAGATAGTATTAAATAAGAGAACCCCTGATGATAACTGGTATGATGAGGATGCAAAGTATCAACATGTGAAATGCGTAGCCTATGGAGAAATTTTTGTGAACTTTAGACAAAGATGATCGAGTCGCATTCTGTGTTTCAAGACGCGAACATAAAAATTTAAATGAAAGAAAAAAAAAAGAAAGAATATATATGTCATTGTTAAATGAATTGATCGATTCTGTGAAGAGCCAACAGGTCTTCTGGGAAACTATACACAAAATTTCAAAGAAAAAAGATGTCAACTATTCAACGATATTTCGATATCCGAATGGTTTGAACATTTTAAAAAACTTGTTAGAAAAAAAACGACGGAAGTAGTTCAACAGAGATCGTTGTCAATGATAATGAAGATGAAGAATTTCCTTATGATAGAGCAATATCTACAGAAGAAGTATTGCTAGCCATTAGAAAATTGAAAAATGGAAAATCTGCTGGTCCTGATGGTTTAATTGGCGAATGTTTTAAACATTCTGGTGAATCTGCTGTGAATTTCTTGGTAAAACTATTTAACTTTCTTTTCGATAATGGCACTTATCCTGACAGCTGAAAGAATCTATTATTTTACCCTTATTTAAAAAGGGCGATGTTAACAAGGTAAATAATTATAGAGGTATTGTATTTCATTAAGTAATATTTGTGGCAAAATTTATAGCTCTGTTATTAATAGTAGGTTGCATGAAGGGGTAAGTCAAAACAATATAACTGGAGAACATCAGGCGGGATTTAAAAGAGGGGTTTTCCACAATTGATCATATATTTACCCTACTTGCTGCTGTTCAGAAACAATTCGTGAATAATCAAAAGTTATATGTTGCTTTTGTTCATTTTGAAAAGGCTTTTGATTCAATTTCTCGAAGATTATTATGGCCTGTTTTGTTAAGAAAAAATGGAATAAAAGGTAAATTGTATCGTTGCGTAAAAAGTATGTACTGTGAGGTAAAAGCAAAACTAAGATCGGGTGCAGAATTATCTGAGTATGTCATGTGTACAAGTGGGGTCAAACAAGGTGACGTATGCAGCCCAGTATTATTTTTTCTCTATTTATTAATGCGTTAGCCTTGGAAATAATTGAAAATGGTCGACATGGTGTAACGTTTGACATTCTAGAATTATTTATGCTGCTTTTTGCTGATGATATTATTTTACTAGCAGTATCAGTGGTCGGTCTCCATAGACAACTAAATAATTTGTTCTCTGCAGCAAATAAACCAGAATTGAAAGTTAATATGAGTAAGACAAATATTGTCATGTTTCGTAAAGGGGGATATATGGGGCGTGCTAAAAGATGGACTTATGGAGGTGAGAGATTTGCTGTGGTTAATGCTTACAAATATCTTGGTATTTATTTTACAACTAAACTTAGTTTTGAGTTTGCTTGTCAGGATATAATGAACAGAGCAAAAAAAGGCAGTCATAGTTATTCTTCATATCTTGTACAAGTTGGACTGTAATTCATTCAGTGTTTTTATCAAATTATTCGATTCACAGGTGCAGCCAATCTTACAGTATGGAGCAGAAATATGGGCTTTTGAGAAAGGTGCCTTAATTGATAAAGTTCACTTATATGCGTTGAAGCGCTTTTTGAATGTGGATAGTAGAACTCCCAATGATTTGGTATACGGTGAACTCGGAAGATATCCTGTTTATTTAAATTCTTATTTGAAGTGTAAAAAAATACTGGCTCAAATTAACGAGAATGGACGAATGTAGGATACCCTATAAAGGTTACAGGATGTTGTTGAAGTTAGACAATAATGGTAAGAGGACTTGGGCTTCAAATGTTCGACAATGTTTAATTTCATATGGGTTTGGATTTGTTTGGGATAACCAAGGTGTTGAAAATATATCAGAATTCTACATTTTTTTAAACAGAGGATTATCGACTGCAGGTGGCAGGACTGGCATGACCATATGTATAATAGTGATAGATTTGTTCAGTACAAACTCTTTAAATCGACGCATGTATTAGAACATTATATTATTTATTGTTTCATTGTAATTTAGTCCCTTGCGGATTCATTCAAGAACTGGCCCTCAGCACTTGTGTCTTAAGAGGTTATCTTTTTATATTTTCTAACTTTTCACAAGAAAATGTAGCTTGTTTTGCTCTTCATGATTTTCTTTTGCTTCTTAGGTGGCACCTTTAGTTAGTTTTTTGAAAACTCAACAAACATACTATGGTATTGCACACCAGCCTTTTTCTGGTATAGCATTCTTCTTAAAACGAAAAAGGCAGAGGAGTCAAATTACCACTTTCCGCGGTCACTGAGGAGAAACAATCAGGTTTCGAAATACCGGTATCTGACCAGGAGTTATATGTTAGTGAGCTTTTCCCCATTGGAGATGGTCTCCCTCTTTGGAGACTATAAGCTTGCTGAAGGTTCATTTTGAGAAGCATTTATTTATTCCCCATTTCACCCACTCAAGCACATACTGTCAGTTAGGCAGAATCATCTACCACTGCAGATATGAAGGCTTACCACCCCCCTATTTCTACAATCTGAGACATAAGAGCAAGCTTTGTTTATAATTCAATATTTCTTGCAGTCATTGCAACACCTAGCTGCTCTGTAAGTTGCTGGAACGGTGCTCGGTACTTATCCTTGGAATTTATTGTTTCATTGTAATTTAGTCCCTTGCGGATTCATTCCAAGAACTGGCCCTCAGCACTTGTGTCTTAAGAGGTTATCTTTTTATATTTTCTACTTTTCACAAGAAAATGTAGCTTGTTTTGCTCTTTCATGATTTTCTTTTGCTTCTTAGGTGGCATCTTTAGTTAGTTTTTTTGAAAACTCAACAAACATACTATGGTATTGCACACCAGCCTTTTTTTTCTGGTATAGCATTCTTCTTAAAACCGAAAAGGCAGAGGAGTCAAATTACCACTTTCCGCGGTCACTGAGGAGAAACAATCAGTTTCGAAATACCGGTATCTGACCAGGAGTTATATGTTAGTGAGCTTTCTCCCCATTGGAGATGGTCTCCCTCTTTGGAGACTATAAGCTTGCTGAAGGTTCATTTTGAGAAGCATTTATTTATTCCCCATTCACCCACTCAAGCACATACTGTCAGTTAGGCAGAATCATCTACCACTGCAGATATGAAGGCTTACCACCCCCCTATTTCTACAATCTGAGACATAGAGCAAGCTTTGTTTATAATTCAATATTTCTTGCAGTCATTGCAACACCTAGCTGCTCTGTAAGTTGCTGGAACGGTGCTCGTACTTATCCTTGGAATTTATTGTTTCATTGTAATTTAGTCCCTTGCGATTCATTCCAAGAACTGGCCCTCAGCACTTGTGTCTTAGAGGTTATCTTTTTATATTTTCTACTTTTCACAAGAAAATGTAGCTTGTTTTGCTCTCTTTCATGATTTTCTTTTGCTTCTTAGGTGGCACCTTTAGTTAGTTTTTTTTGAAAACTCAACAAACATACTATGGTATTGCACACCAGCCTTTTTCTGGTATAGCATTCTTCTTAAAACCGAAAAGGCAGAGGAGTCAAATTACCACTTTCCGCGGTCACTGAGGAGAAACAATCAGGTTTCGAAATACCGGTATCTGACCAGGAGTTATATGTTAGTGAGCTTTCTCCCCATTGGAGATGGTCTCCCTCTTTGGAGACTATAAGCTTGCTGAAGGTTCATTTTGAGAAGCATTTATTTATTCCCCATTCACCCACTCAAGCACATACTGTCAGTTAGGCAGAATCATCTACCACTGCAGATATGAAGGCTTACCACCTGGAATTTATTGTTTTC
>JADBJO010008854.1:38658-66158 GCA_016801955.1 Conus betulinus
TGACAGAGCGACAGGTGCAGAGACGAATCCGAGATCCGCACAGAAATCAAGCATTTTGGAAGGTCGTGTTCCATTAAACAGATGATGTGGGTGTGCTGCTGTGTGAATCAGACCACGTCGTTCTAGAATATCCCTGCGATCCGTGTTTGGAAGACGATCGCTTTTTTCTGGTTTGACAAGCAGGAAGAAAGACACATGTCAAGAGAAATGTCTTAACCCATTTATGCCGGAATTTTAGATTTTAGTAAAAGTGTCTGAACACGGTTCGTTTTTAACTCAGGAAAACAACAGCAAGCATATTTTTTCTATTTTTAAGCTATCGTTTTAGATTTATGATGCCAAATATGTACGTCCATATTTTGGGACGCTAGGACTGAATGGGTAGGGGTTTTAGATCCCAAACTTACATAAGAAAAGTGACTTCATGGTGAAAAATCTTGGGTTTATTCCAGCAAATAAATGAACTGAAACCAGAAAACAACAACCATCTATTAATAAACAAAACATTTAGCATTAATCAAATGAAGTGACTGGTTGATTGTTTATTTTCACTTGGTATTCTAGCTCGAAGAAAACCGAACAAAAAAAAATCAAAACAAAGACGCAAGAAATCGTTTTTTTTTTTCAGTGAAAACAACTTGGAAACATCGATGTGGAGTACAACAGAGAAGCATTTGATTGTCACTTGACATGGAAGTCTTTGAAGCACCTGTCATGCACCCCAACGTCACATTTCAGGCATTTGTGTTTGGTCTTCATTCCACACTGACCCCATCACAGCCGAGTGGGTGAGAGGCTCACAAGATGATCCAGCCTGTCAAACCCAACACTATCAGGGACACGCTTGTCCAGGGATGCTGGTCGACCCCGCCCAGGACGAGGAGCATCAGAACGGGACCTGGCGCGAGCAAGATACACCTTGGCTACTGCACGTCAAAATGCCAACAGATCCAGGTTCTTCTTCCTGTGCTGGGGTTTGCCTGTAAAGATGCCATGCCTGCTGAACAGCAAGGTCCAGGCAGTAGATGAACAGTGGCCACCACCACTTCTTGCTGCAGATAGCCACTCTGTATTTCTCAATGTTTTGATCCATCCTGTCCACTCCACCCATTGTCTTATTGTAATGTCAGATGAGGAATGGCAGTTGCAAATCCACTTTCTTCTTCTCAGTGCGTGACCACCGTCGTGCTGTGCTGATAAGAAGAACACCAACTTTGTCGGACACAACATTTACTGTGCTATTGTCATTCCATTGAACAACTATTAAACCAGACTTAACATCAATGGCATGGTCGTATGTTCCTCGTGTACTCTTTTCCATTTCCTTTGTGGTCTTGAGCGGGCAGTCTTCCAGCCTGTTGGCACGAATTGTTCCTGTGCATGCGATCTTCCTCTTAGTCAGGCAGTCCACAAGCTTCAGAGACGTAAAGAGATTGTCAAAGGTCAGGTGAAAGGAGCACTCCTCCTGGAGCTCAGCAATCAAGTCAATGACCACTGATCCTCCCATTCCCAAATTAGGGTACTGGGTTTGTCTCCCATGGGCTCCTTGGCATGGCTCAAACTGAATGCAGTATCCCAAAGGTGTGCACAGAACCCAAAGCTTGAACCCAAAGTGAATAGGTTTGCCTATTATGAATTGTTTGGCCGAATGCCTGCCAAAGTATGAGACCATTGACTCATCTATGCTGAGATCAGGTGTCTGGAAACAATGAAAATACTTCAGAAACTTCTCATTCAATGCAGTCATCAGAGGGCGGACTTTTGCCATCTTGTCACACTTGTCCAGCATATAATTGGCGCAGAAGTGGAGATAGTTTATCAGTTCGTCAATACAGTGGCAGAGGCTCCTGCTAAAAGCTGGCGACCACTCAGATTTTCCACCGTTCCCTCTTCATCACCACTGTCCTCATCGGTCAGTTCATCCACTGGTGGCGGCTCTATGAAGATACCAGCTGTCTGGAATGTATCATCTTCCTCTAGCATGCTAACCACTTCGTGGACATTGAAGAATCTGCAAGAGAGAACAACAGGATATTTAGTAAATCTAAAACAAGAAACCCCTACCCATTCAATCCTAGTGTCCCATATATGGGACACACCCTCACAGACTCACAAAACAAAAACTACAGATTTTCACATCAAAGTGAAAGACACAAATTTAAATCAATGTTAGATGTGCATTTTATCTTCCTAAGTATTATTTAAAAATTGTAGTAGAAAAGATTTACAGCCTTACCTTTGTGAACTTGCCATCACTGTGCTGAATAGAACACGCGCTCAGACAAAATGGCGGCCCTGCTGAAAAGCAAATGGAGGAAGACAACCCACATTGATCATTTTCAACACACAATGGCTTCCCTTATATCATTTGTATCTATTTACGCAAAATAACCCAACATTGCATTTGACTGCATTCAACTGATGATGTCCCATATTTGGGACGCACGGCAAATATGGGTTAAATTGGCCTGCATTTTGGAAAGGAAGACGCATCGGCAACACAAAGCATGCAGAGACCAAAGCATGTGCTCTATGGCGGCTGCACGCTGTCCACAGACTGATCCAGTTTTACCTGGGGTGACCATTGTCCACAGAACTGACAGTGTGTCACACACCCATGTTTGTGCACATCCACACTTGCACTCACAAACACAGTATGCTTACTCCGTACGAACGCACAATCACTCCATTCACCCAAAGGAGCACTATCACCACAAAACTAAGTTTTCTATAAAACGCTCCCTTTACTCAATAATAAAGAAAAGGGTCTTAAATCTTCTTTTCACTTCAGTACGTTTACCCACAATTATTTCTTCTCTTCATAAGATATTTCCACACATATAAACAATAATACAATATTCAAAGTTTTATCAAGAGTCAAACCCACACATACATATTACACTATCATTCATTATATTAAATAATTGCAGTAAAGACAAGTCATCTTCTTGACTTGTCGAGGAGCTTTCGTGCACTTGGATGTACCACCTCTGGACCATCAGTCTGGATCCTCACTAGACTGGTACACCTTAGTCGGGAACACCACTGGACGCTGAGGGATTCTGTAACGAAACCCTAGGTCCAGGGTTAACCTCTAAAATGAATTTTATTTATTTTTTTTCTCTTCTCTCTTTTATTATTCATAGCTCCTTTTTAACTCCTTTTACATTCACTCCAAAATCAAAATAGAATACTCACATGAATCTTGTTCCGCCAACTTATTCCTGCCTACAGTTGGGATACAGAAAGAAATCTTTATACAACAATATTTTATTTATTTATTTTCCAATTGTTCTTTTCTTTTCGTGTTCAACGTTCATCTTTCTCTTTTTCCCAAATAGCGCAATATCCTCAAATCTTTATAGTCATCAAACTACTGTTATCATTACAATTAAACCTTTAATGTAATTGCTTTAACCAGTTTACAACCCCAACTGGTACTCACCTTCTAGGGAATAAGCAACAAGCCTACCCTGGTAGACTTCCAGTCTACATCTACACTCTATACTTCGTGAAACTTGCCACGCCAGGCATCTTACACCCACCAAGGGTTAAGCACAAACCAGGGTTGCATCGGACAAACCAGTCCAACCATGTAGCACGCCCAACCAGGGTTGCACAGGACAATCCTAGTCCTAGCAATGTTAAAACCCAGGAGGGTTACAATAGGACATCCTCCTATGTCCGTGTCCAGAGCTCCTCTGAAGTAACAATATTTTCCACCCTTCCTCACATTGGGTGAACACACTTCACAATCCACTCAGCGTCCCACTCTTCCACATCACTGGTGGTTGCACTCCATGAGTACCAAAAAAAACATCAAACCCATAGGTTCCATTGCACAATCGCAAAAATTACAAAATCTCTTAACACTCTTTTCTTTGAAATGAAACTTCTCCATTCACATAACATTTTTCTCATTCGCATGACACAGTGAATGCCAGTGACATTTTCTCGTTCTCGATTTCGTCACGTAAAGTGAAAAAGAAAAGGACATTGCTGTGGTTTCCATGTTAATGAAATCGAAATTGAGTCGCGTTTTGTTATTGTACATGCTGCCGATTTGCTTAATGGGCTTTTCAGCCTAACAGCATTAAACTTCGTTTGTTCGTTCGTCCAAACATCAAAGCAGTAAGCCTATAGATTTAAAAATAATTTCTACACACACACACACACACACACACACACACACACACACACAAAGAGCACATATATACCGGTATTCAGAAACTCCAATTCTGTGTGACTACATGTATATCCAATAAATGGTAGTCAAGGACCATTAAAAGTATGAAACTGGCTGACATATTACTCATAAGAGTCCAACAGCTTATGGGTGTATATGGATTGGGGAAGGGGAGAAGAGGGAGGAAGAGGGGGGGGGGATGAAAAAGCCTTGCTGTATGTGCAAATTAGACGCTAACCCATACTGATACGGGATATGCCTAGAATAAGATTTAACATTTCAAAAATCCATGAATTGGTGTATATATATATATATATATATATATATATATATATATATATATATATATATATATATATATATATATTGAATTATAAACACAGCTTGCTCTTATGTCTCAGATTATAGAAATAGGGGGGTGATAAGCCTTCATATCTGCAGTGGTAGATGATTTTGCCTAACTGACAGTATGTGCATAAGTGGGTGAATGGGGAATAAATAAATGCTTCTCAAAATGAACCTTCAGCAAGCTTATAGTCTCCAAAGCAGGAGACCATCTCCAATGGGGAGAAAGCTCACTAACATATAACACCTGGTCAGATACCGGGTATTTCGAAACCTGATTGTTTCTCCTCAGTGACCGCGGAAAGTGGTAATTTGACTCCTCTGCCTTTTCAGTTTTAAGAAGAATGCTATACCAGAAAAAGGCTGGTGTGCAATACCATAGTATGTGTTGTTGAGTTTTCAAAAAACTAACTAAAGGTGCCACCTAAGAAGCAAAGAAAATCATGAAAGAGCAAAACAAGCTACATTTTCTTTTGAAAAGTAGAAAATATAAAAGATAATCTCTTAGACACAAGTGCTGAGGGCCAGTTCTTGGAATGAATCCGCAAGGGACTAAATTACAATGAAACAATAAATTCCAAGGATAAGTGCTGAGCACCATTCCAGCAACTTACAGATAAGCTAGGTGTTGCAATGACTGCAAGAAATATTGAATTATAAACAAAGCTTGCTCTTATGTCTCAGATTATAGAAATAAGGGGGTGATAAGCTTCATATCTGCAGTGGTAGATGATTTTGCCTAACTGACAGTATGTGCTGAAGTGGGTGAATGGGGAATAAATAAATGCTTCTCAAAATGAACCTTCAGCAAGCTTATAGTCTCCAAAGCGGGAGACCATCTCCAATGGGGAGAAAGCTCACTAACATATAACTCCTGGTCAGATACCGGTATTTCGAAACCTGATTGTTTCTCCTCAGTGACCGCGGAAAGTGGTAATTTGACTCCTCTGCCTTTTCAGTTTTAAGAAGAATGCTATACCAGAAAAAGGCTGGTGTGCAATACCATAGTATGTTTATCTTTTTATATTTTCTACTTTTCAAAAGAAAATGTAGCTTGTTTTGCTCTTTCATGATTTTCTTTTGCTTCTTAGGTGGCACCTTTAGTTAGTTTTTTTTGAAAACTCAACAAACATACTATGGTATTGCACACCAGCCTTTTTCTGGTATAGCATTCTTCTTAAAACTGAAAAGGCAGAGGAGTCAAATTACCACTTTCCGCGGTCACTGAGGAGAAACAATCAGGTTTCGAAATACCGGTTCTGACCAGGAGTTATATGTTAGTGAGCTTTCTCCCCATTGGAGATGGTCTCCTGCCTTGGAGACTATAAGCTTGCTGAAGGTTCATTTTGAGAAGCATTTATTTATTCCCCATTCACCCACTTAAGCACATACTGTCAGTTAGGCAAAATCATCTACCACTGCAGATATGAAGGCTTATCACCCCCCTATTTCTATAATCTGAGACATAAGAGCAAGCTTTGTTTATAATTCAATATTTCTTGCAGTCATTGCAACACCTAGCTGCTCTGTAAGTTGCTGGAATGGTGCTCAGCACTTATCCTTGGATTTTATTGTTTCATTGTAATTTAGTCCCTTGCGGATTCATTCCAAGAACTGGCCCTCAGCACTTGTGTCTTAAGAGGTTATCTTTTTATATTTTCTACTTTTCAAAAGAAAATGTAGCTTGTTTTGCTCTTTCATGATTTTCTTTTGCTTCTTAGGTGGCACCTTTAGTTAGTTTTTTGAAAACTCAACAAACATACTATGGTATTGCAACCCAGCTTTTTTCTGGTATAGCATTCTTCTTAAAACTGAAAAGGCAGAGGAGTCAAATTACCACTTTCCGCGGTCACTGAGGAGAAACAATCAGGTTTCGAAATACGGTATCTGACCAGGAGTTATATGTTAGTGAGCTTTCTCCCCATTGGAGATGGTCTCCCGCTTTGGAGACTATAAGCTTGCTGAAGGTTCATTTTGAGAAGCATTTATTTATTCCCCATTCACCCACTCAGCACATACTGTCAGTTAGGCAAAATCATCATCTACCACTGCAGATATGAAGGCTTATCACCCCCCTATTTCTATAATCTGAGACATAAGAGCAAGCTTTTTTTATAATTCAATATTTCTTGCAGTCATTGCAACACCTAGCTGCTCTGTAAGTTGCTGGAATGGTGCTCAGCACTTATCCTTGGAATTTATTGTTTCATTGTAATTTAGTCCCTTGCGGATTCATTCCAAGAACTGGCCCTCAGCACTTGTGTCTTAAGAGGTTATCTTTTTATATTTTCTACTACTTTTTCAAAGAAAATGTAGCTTGTTTTGCTCTTTCATGATTTTCTTTTGCTTCTTAGGTGGCACCTTTAGTTAGTTTTTTGAAAACTCAACAAACAACAAACATACTATGGTATTGCACACCACCCTTTTTCTGGTATAGCATTCTTCTTAAAACTGAAAAGGCAGAGAGTCAAATTACAAATTTTCCCTTTTGGCTAAGATCAAAGGAGTCAAATTACCACTTTGAGGAGAAACAATCAGGTTTCGAAATACCGGTATCTGACCAGGAGTTATATGTTAGTGAGCTTTCTCCCCATTGGAGATGGTCTCCTGCCTTTGGAGACTATAAGCTTGCTGAAGGTTCATTTTGAGAAGCATTTATTTATTCCCCATTCACCCACTCAAGCACATACTGTGTCAGTTAGGCAAAATCATCTACCACTGCAGATATGAAGGCTTATCACCCCCCTATTTCTATAATCTGAGACATAAGAGCAAGCTTTGTTTATAATTCAATATTTCTTGCAGTCATTGCAACACCTAGCTGCTCTGTAAGTTGCTGGAATGGTGCTCAGCACTTATCCTTGGAATTTATTTTTGTTTCATTGTAATTTAGTCCCTTGCGGATTCATTCCAAGAACTGGCCCTCAGCACTTGTGTCTTAAGAGGTTATCTTTTTATATATTTTTTCTACTTTTTTCAAAGAAAATGTAGCTTTTTTTGCTCTTTCATGATTTTCTTTTGCTTCTTAGGTGGCACCTTTAGTTAGTTTTTTTTTGAAAACTCAACAAACATACTATGGTATTGCACACCAGCCTTTTTCTGGTATAGCATTCTTCTTAAACTGAAAAGGCAGAGGAGTCAAATTACCACAAATTTTCCGCGGTCACTGAGGAGAAACAATCAGGTTTCGAAATACCGGTATCTGACCAGGAGTTATATGTTAGTGAGCTTTTCTCCCCATTGGAGATGGTCTCCCTCTTTGGAGACTATAAGCTTGCTGAAGGTTCATTTTGAGAAGCATTTATTTATTCCCCATTCACCCACTTCAGCACATACTGTCAGTTAGGCAAAATCATCTACCACTGCAGATATGAAGGCTTATCACCCCCCTATTTCTATAATCTGAGACATAAGAGCAAGCTTTGTTTATAATTCAATATTTCTTGCAGTCATTGCAACACCTAGCTGCTCTGTAAGTTGCTGGAATGGTGCTCAGTACTTATCCTTGGAATTTATTGTTTCATTGTAATTTAGTCCCTTGCGGATTCATTCCAAGAACTGGCCCTCAGCACTTGTGTCTTAAGAGGTTATCTTTTTATATTTTCTACTTTTCAAAGAAAATGTAGCTTGTTTTGCTCTTTCATGATTTTCTTTTGCTTCTTAGGTGGCACCTTTAGTTAGTTTTTTTGAAAACTCAACAAACATACTATGGTATTGCACACCAGCCATTTTTTCTGGTATAGCATTCTTCTTAAAACGGAAAAGGCAGAGGAGTCAAATTACCACTTTCCGCGGTCACTGAGAGAAACAATCAGGTTTCGAAATACCGGTATCTGACCAGGAGTTATATGTTAGTGAGCTTTCTCCCCATTGGAGATGGTCTCCCGCTTTGGAGACTATAAGCTTGCTGAAGGTTCATTTTGAGAAGCATTTATTTATTCCCCATTCACCCACTCAAGCACATACTGTCAGTTAGGCAAAATCATCTACCACTGCAGATATGAAGGCTTATCACCCCCCTATTTCTATAATCTGAGACATAAGAGCAAGCTTTGTTTATAATTCAATATTTCTTGCAGTCATTGCAACACCTAGCTGCTCTGTAAGTTGCTGGAATGGTGCTCAGTACTTATCCTTGGAATTTATTGTTTCATTGTAATTTAGTCCCTTGCGGATTCATTCCAAGAACTGGCCCTCAGCACTTGTGTCTTAAGAGGTTATCTTTTTATATTTTCTACTTTTCAAAAGAAAATGTAGCTTGTTTTGCTCTTTCATGATTTTCTTTTGCTTCTTAGGTGGGCACTTTAGTTAGTTTTTTTTGAAAACTCAACAAACATACTATGGTATTGCACACCAGCCTTTTTCTGGTATAGCATTCTTCTTAAAACTGAAAAAAGGCAGAGGAGTCAAATTACCACTTTCCGCGGTCACTGAGAAACAATCAGGTTTCGAAATACCGGTATCTGACCAGGAGTTATATGTGTTAGTGAGCTTTCTCCCCATTGGAGATGGTCTCCCGCTTTGGAGACTATAAGCTTGCTGAAGGTTCATTTTGAGAAGCATTTATTTATTCCCCATTCACCCACTCAAGCACATACTGTCAGTTAGGCAAAATCATCTACCACTGCAGATATGAAGGCTTATCACCCCCCTATTTCTATAATCTGAGACATAAGAGCAAGCTTTGTTTATAATTCAATATTTCTTGCAGTCATTTGCACACCTAGCTGCTCTGTAAGTTGCTGGAATGGTGCTCAGTACTTATCCTTGGAATTTATTGTTTCATTGTAATTTAGTCCCTTGCGGATTCATTCCAAGAACTGGCCCTCAGCACTTGTGTCTTAAGAGGTTATCTTTTTATATTTTCTACTTTTCAAAAGAAAATGTAGCTTGTTTTGCTCTTTCATGATTTTCTTTTGCTTCTTAGGTGGCACCTTTTAGTTAGTTTTTTTTTTTTTGAAAACTCAACAAACATACTATGGTATTGCACACCAGCCTTTTTCTGGTATAGCATTCTTCTTCTTAAAACAGAGGAGTCAAAAAGGCAGAGGAGTCAAATTACCACTTTCCGCGGTCACTGAGGAGAAACAATCAGGTTTCGAAATACCGGTATCTGACCAGGAGTTATATGTTAGTGAGCTTTCTCCCCATTGGAGATGGTCTCCCGCTTGGAGACTATAAGCTTGCTGAAGGTGAAGGTTTTTGAGAAGCATTTATTTATTCCCCATTCACCCACTCAAGCACATACTGTCAGTTAGGCAAAATCATCTACCACTGCAGATATGAAGGCTTATCACCCCCCTATTTCTATAATCTGAGACATAAGAGCAAGCTTTGTTTATAATTCAATATTTCTTGCAGTCATTGCAACACCTAGCTGCTCTGTAAGTTGCTGGAATGGTGCTCAGTACTTATCCTTGGAATTTATTGTTTCATTGTAATTTAGTCCCTTGCGGATTCATTCCAAGAACTGGCCCTCAGCACTTGTGTCTTAAGAGGTTATCTTTTTATATTTTCTACTTTTCAAAGAAAATGTAGCTTGTTTTGCTCTTTCATGATTTTCTTTTGCTTCTTAGGTGGCACCTTTAGTTAGTTTTTTTTTGAAAACTCAACAAACATACTATGGTATTGCACACCAGCCTTTTTCTGGTATAGCATTCTTCTTAAAACGAAAAGGGCAGAGGAGTCAAATTACCACTTTCCGCGGTCACTGAGGAGAAACAATCAGGTTTCGAAATACCGGTATCTGACCAGGAGTTATATGTTAGTGAGCTTTCTCCCCATTGGAGATGGTCTCCCGCTTTGGAGACTATAAGCTGCTGCTGAAGGTTCATTTTGAGAAGCATTTATTTATTCCCCATTCACCCACTTCAGCACATACTGTCAGTTAGGCAAATCATCTACCACTGCAGATATGAAGGCTTATCACCCCCCTATTTCTATAATCTGAGACATAAGAGCAAGCTTTGTTTATAATTCAATATTTCTTGCAGTCATTGCAACACCTAGCTGCTCTGTAAGTTGCTGGAATGGTGCTCAGCACTTATCCTTGAATTTTATTGTTTCATTGTAATTTAGTCCCTTGCGGATTCATTCCAAGAACTGGCCCTCAGCACTTGTGTCTTAGAGGTTATTTTTTTTATATTTTTTACTTTTCAAAAGAAAATGTAGCTTGTTTTGCTCTTTCATGATTTTCTTTTGCTTCTTAGGTGGCACCTTTAGTTAGTTTTTTTTTTTGAAAACTCAACAAACATACTATGGTATTGCACACCAGCCTTTTTCTGGTATAGCATTCTTCTTAAAACTGAAAAGGCAGAGTCAAATTACCGCTTCTCGGCCTGGGCTAAGATCAAAGTGAGTCAAATTACCACTTTTTCCGCGGTCACTGAGGAGAAACAATCAGGTTTCGAAATACCGGTATCTGACCAGGAGTTATATGTTAGTGAGCTTTTCTCCCCATTGGAGATGGTCTCCCGCTTTGGAGACTATAAGCTTGCTGAAGGTTCATTTTGAGAAGCATTTATTTATTCCCCATTCACCCACTTAAGCACATACTGTCAGTTAGGCAAAATCATCTACCACCTGCAGATATGAAGGCTTATCACCCCCCTATTTCTATAATCTGAGACATAAGAGCAAGCTTTTGTTTATAATCAATATTTCTTGCAGTCATTGCAACACCTAGCTGCTCTGTAAGTTGCTGGAAATGGTGCTCAGCACTTATCCTTGGAATTTATTGTTTCATTGTAATTTAGTCCCTTGCGGATTCATTCCAAGAACTGGCCCTCAGCACTTGTGTCTTAAGAGGTTATCTTTTTTATATTTTCTACTTTTCAAAAGAAAATGTAGCTTGTTTTGCTCTTTCATGATGATTTTCTTTTGCTTCTTAGGTGGCACCTTTAGTTAGTTTTTTTTGAAAACTCAACAAACATACTATGGTATTGCACACCAGCCTTTTTCTGGTATAGCATTCTTCTTAAAACTGAAAAGGCAGAGGAGTCAAATTACCACTTTTCCGCGTCACTGCGGTCTGAGGAGAAACAATCATCAGGTTTCGAAATACCGGTATCTGACCAGGAGTTATATGTTAGTGAGCTTTCTCCCCATTGGAGATGGTCTCCCGCTTTGGAGACTATAAGCTTGCTGAAGGTTCATTTTGAGAAGCATTTATTTATTCCCCATTCACCCACTCAGCACATACTGTCAGTTAGGCAAAATCATCTACCACTGCAGATATGAAGGCTTATCACCCCCCTATTTCTATAATCTGAGACATAAGAGCAAGCTTTGTTTATAATTCAATATTTCTTGCAGTCATTGCAACACCTAGCTGCTCTGTAAGTTGCTGGAATGGTGCTCAGTACTTATCCTTGGAATTTATTGTTCATTGTAATTTAGTCCCTTGCGGATTCATTCCAAGAACTGGCCCTCAGCACTTGTGTCTTAAGAGGTTATTTTTTTTTATATTTTCTACTTTTTCAAAGAAAATGTAGCTTGTTTTGCTCTTTCATGATTTTCTTTTGCTTCTTAGGTGGCACCTTTAGTTAGTTTTTTTTTGAAAACTCAACAAACATACTATGGTATTGCACACCAGCCTTTTTTCTGGTATAGCATTCTTCTTAAAACTGAAAAGGCAGAGAAAAGGCAGCTAAGGAGTCAAATTACCACTTTCCGCGGTCACTGAGGAGAAACAATCAGGTTTCGAAATACCGGTATCTGACCAGGAGTTATATGTTAGTGAGCTTTCTCCCCATTGGAGATGGTCTCCTGCCTTGGAGACTATAAGCTTGCTGAAGGTTCATTTTGAGAAGCATTTATTTATTCCCCATTCACCCACTCAAGCACATACTGTCAGTTAGGCAAAATCATCTACCACTGCAGATATGAAGGCTTACCACCCCCCTATTTCTATAATCTGAGACATAAGAGCAAGCTTTGTTTATAATTCAATATTTCTTGCAGTCATTGCAACACCTAGCTGCTCTGTAAGTTGCTGGAATGGTGCTCAGCACTTATCCTTGGAATTTATTGTTTCATTGTAATTTAGTCCTTGCGGATTCATTCCAAGAACTGGCCCTCAGCACTTGTGTCTTAAGAGGTTATCTTTTTATATTTTCTACTTTTCAAAAGAAAATGTAGCTTGTTTTGCTCTTTCATGATTTTCTTTTGCTTCTTAGGTGGCACCTTTAGTAGTTAGTTTTTTTTTGAAAACTCAACAAACATACTATGGTATTGCACACCAGCCTTTTTCTGGTATAGCATTCTTCTTAAAACTGAAAAGGCAGGAGTCAAATTACCACTTTCCGCGGTCACTGAGGAGAAACAATCAGGTTTCGAAATACCGGTATCTGACCAGGAGTTATATGTTAGTGAGCTTTCTCCCCATTGGAGATGGTCTCCCGCTTTGGAGACTATAAGCTTGCTGAAGGTTCATTTTGAGAAGCATTTATTTATTCCCCATTCACCCACTCAGCACATACTGTCAGTTAGGCAAAATCATCTACCACTGCAGATATGAAGGCTTATCACCCCCCTATTTCTATAATCTGAGACATAAGAGCAAGCTTTGTTTATAATTCAATATTTCTTGCAGTCATTGCAACACCTAGCTGCTCTGTAAGTTGCTGGAATGGTGCTCAGCACTTATCCTTGGAATTTATTGTTTCATTGTAATTTAGTCCCTTGCGGATTCATTCCAAGAACTGGCCCTCAGCACTTGTGTCTTAAGAGGTTATCTTTTTTATATTTTCTACTTTTTCAAAGAAAATGTAGCTTGTTTTGCTCTTTCATGATTTTCTTTTGCTTCTTAGGTGGCACCTTTAGTTAGTTTTTTGAAAACTCAACAAACATACTATGGTATTGCACACCAGCCTTTTTCTGGTATAGCATTCTTCTTAAAACTGAAAAGGCAGAGGAGTCAAATTACCGCTTCTCGGCCTTTTGGCTAAGATCAAAGTGAGTCAAATTACCACTTTCCGCGGTCACTGAGGAGAAACAATCAGGTTTCGAAATACCGGTATCTGACCAGGAGTTATATGTTAGTGAGCTTTCTCCCATTGGAGATGGTCTCCCTCTTTGGAGACTATAAGCTTGCTGAAGGTTCATTTTGAGAAGCATTTATTTTTTCCCCATTCACCCACTTAAGCACATACTGTCAGTTAGGCAAAATCATCTACCACTGCAGATATGAAGGCTTATCACCCCCCTATTTCTATAATCTGAGACATAAGAGCAAGCTTTGTTTATAATTCAATATTTCTTGCAGTCATTGCAACACCTAGCTGCTCTGTAAGTTGCTGGAATGGTGCTCAGCACTTATCCTGGAATTTATTGTTTCATTGTAATTTAGTCCCTTGCGGATTCATTCCAAGAACTGGCCCTCAGCACTTGTGTCTTAAGAGGTTATCTTTTTATATTTTCTACTTTTTCAAAGAAAATGTAGCTTGTTTTTTTGCTCTCTTTCATGATTTTCTTTTGCTTCTTAGGTGGCACCTTTAGTTAGTTTTTTTTTGAAAACTCAACAAACATACTATGGTATTGCACACCAGCCTTTTTCTGGTATAGCATTCTTCTTAAAACTGAAAAGGCAGAGGAGTCAAATTACCACTTTCCGCGGTCACTGAGGAGAAACAATCAGGTTTCGAAATACGGTATCTGACCAGGAGTTATATGTTAGTGAGCTTTCTCCCCATTGGAGATGGTCTCCCCTTTGAGATGGTCTCCTGCTTTGGAGACTATAAGCTTGCTGAAGGTTCATTTTGAGAAGCATTTATTTATTCCCCATTCACCCACTTCAGCACATACTGTCAGTTAGGCAAAATCATCTACCACTGCAGATATGAAGGCTTATCACCCCCTATTTCTATAATCTGAGAGACATAGAGCAAGCTTTGTTTATTCAATATTTCTTGCAGTCATTGCAACACCTAGCTGCTCTGTAAGTTGCTGGAATGGTGCTCAGCACTTATCCTTGGAATTTATTGTTTTCATTGTAATTTAGTCCCTTGCGGATTCATTCCAAGAACTGGCCCTCAGCACTTGTGTCTTAAGAGGTTATCTTTTTATTTTTTCTACTTTTCAAAAGAAAATGTAGCTTGTTTTGCTCTTTCATGATTTTCTTTTGCTTCTTAGGTGGCACCTTTAGTTAGTTTTTTTTTGAAAACTCAACAAACATACTATGGTATTGCACACCAGCCTTTTTCTGGGTATAGCATTCTTCTTAAAACTGAAAAGGCAGAGGAGTCAAATTACCACTTTTCCGCCTTTTGGCTAAGATCAAAGTGAGTCACTGAGGAGAAACAATCAGGTTTCGAAATACCGGTATCTGACCAGGAGTTATATGTTAGTGAGCTTTCTCCCCATTGGAGATGGTCTCCTGCCTTGGAGACTATAAGCTTGCTGTTTATTTATTCCCCATTCACCCACTTAAGCACATACTGTCAGTTAGGCAAAATCATCTACCACTGCAGATATGAAGGCTTATCACCCCCCTATTTCTATANACCCATATTTGCCGTGCGTCCCAAATATGGGACATCATCAGTTGAATGCAGTCAAATGCAAAGTTGGGGTATTTTGCGTAAATAGATACCAATGATATAAGGGAAGCCATTGTGTGTTGAAAATGATTAATGTGGGTTGTCTTCCTCCATTTGCTTTTCAGCAGGGCCGCCATTTTGTCTGAGCCCATGTTCTTTTCAGCACAGTGATGGCAAGTTCACAAAGGTAAGGCTGTAAATCTTTTCTACTATAATTTTTTAATAACACCTAATAAGATAAAATGCACATCTAACATTGATTTAATTTTGTGTCTTTCACTTTGATCTGAAAATCTGTAGTTTTTGTTTTGTGAGTCTGTGAAGGAGCGTCCCATATATGGGATGCTAGGACTGAATTGGTAGGGGTTTTCTTGTTTTAGACTTACTAAATATCCTGTTGTTCTCTTGCAGATTCTTCAATGTCCACGAAGTGGTTAGCATGCTAGAGGAAGATGATACATTCCAGACGCTGATATGTTCATTGAGCCGCCACCAGTGGATGAACTGACCGATGAGGACAGTGGTGATGAAGATGAAGAGGGAACGGTGGAAAATCTGAGTGGTCGCCAGCTTTTAGCAGGAGCTTCTGCCACTGTATTGACGAACTGATGAACTATCTCACTTGTGCGCCAATTCTCTATGCTGGACAAGGATGACAAGATGGCAAAAGTCCGCCCTCTGATGACTGCATTGAATGAGAAGTTTCTGGAGTATTTTTGTGTGTTTCCAGATACCTGATCTCAGCATAGATGAGTCAATGGTCTCATACTTTGACAGGCATTCGGCGAAACAGTTCATAAGAGGCAAAACCTATTCACTTTGGGTTCAAGCTCTGGGTTCTGTGCACACCTTTGGGATACTGCATTCAGTTTGAGCCATACCAAAGAGCCCATGGGAGACAAACCCAGTACCCTAATTTGGGAATGAATGGGAGGATCAGTGGTCATTGACTTGATTGCTTAGCTCCAGGAGGAGTGCTCCTTTCACCTGACCTTTGACAATCTCTTTACGTCTCTGAAGCTTGTGGACTGCCTGACTAAGAAGAAGATCGCATGCACAGGAACAATTCGTGCCAACAGGCTGGAAGACTGCTCGCTCAAGACCACAAAGGAAATGGAAAAGACTACACGAAGAATATACGACCATGCCACTGATGTTAAGTCTGGTTTAATAGTTGTTCAATGGAATGACAATAGCACAGTAAATGTTGTGTCCGACAAAGTTGGTGTTCTTCTTATCAGCACAGCACGACGGTGGTCACGCTCTGAGAAGAAGAAAGTGGATTTGACGCAGCCATTCCTCATCCGACATTACAATAAGACAATGGGTGGAGTGGACAGGATGGATCAAAACATTGAGAAATACAGAGTGGCTATCCGCAGCAAGAAGTGGTGGTGGCCATTGTTCATCTACTGCCTGGACCTTGCTATTCAGCAGGCATGGCATCTTTACAGGCAGACCCCAGCACACAGGAAGAAGAACCTGGATCTGTTGGCATTTCGACGTGCAGTAGCCAAGGTGTATCTTGCTCGCGCCAGGTCCCGTTCTGATGCTTCTCGTCCTGGGCGGGGTCGACCAGCATCCCTGGCAAGCGTGTCCCTGATAGTGTCAGGTTTGACAGGATGGATCATCTTGTGAGCCCCTCACCCACTCAGCTGCGATGTGGTCAGTGCAGAATGAAGACCAAACACAAGTGCCTGAAATGTGACGTTGGGGTGCATGACATGTGCTTCAAAGACTTCCATGTCAAGTGAAGGTCAAATGATTCTCTGTTGTAATCCACATAGATGTTTCCAAGTTGTTTTTCACTGAAAAAAAAAGATTTCTGCGTCTTTGTTTTGATTTTTTTTGTTCGGTTTTTTCTTCAAGCTAGAGTACCAAGTGAAAATAAACAATCAACCAGTTACTTCATTTGATTGACGCTGAATGTTTCCTTTATAAATAGATGGTTCTTGTTTCTGGTTTCAGTTCATTTATTTGCTGGAATAAATCCAAGATTTTTCACCATGAAGTCACTTTTCTTATGTAAGCTTGGGATCTAAAACCCCTACCCATTCAGTCCTAGCGTCCAAAATATGAGACGCACATATTTGGCATCATAAATCTAAAACGATGGCTTAAAAAATTGAAAAATATGCTTGCTGTTGTTTTCCTGAGTTTAAAACGAACCGTGTTCAGACACTTTTACTAAAATCTAAAATTTCGGCATAATGGGTTAAGCCTGTCTGGTTTACCAAAGACCCCTGCAACCGAAAGGATCCCAGGGCCAAGCTGACACAGGAACAAGTACGTTTCCCTGACAACTCATTGCTAGAATATGACAGTTGGTGGAACTGGCTTCTTTGTCTCCAAAACAAACAGAATTGTGAAATCCGTGCGTGCTTAAACAGCATTTCGAAGACGTCTGCTGGGTTTCTATGAAGTGGGATTAAAAGAAATAGTCTGTCTTGATTTGTGATGCGATGTGTATTCAAAACTCGTTTTAGAATTGTTTGTTCCCACTATGGATCTGGAACAAAAATTTACAAAAGAAACAACAACAACAACAAACTGTCAGTATACATACCTTTCAACACACCGAGTGTCATCGCTATAAGCAGTTCTGCCGATAAAATGCATATCCATCTGAACGAAATGTTGAAAATCTATTTTGTAGCTCCTGTTAGTTTCTGCATCGCATTCATTTTATTTACCTTTAACGAATCATATAGAGTACCTGCGTAAGAATATACTATTCAGAAAAAAAAATAACGCCTGTCTTTCCAGTGCAAATGGGTTGCCTTTTTTTTGGTCATGGGTCAAGGGGAAGATAAGGCCTGCCTTTCCAGTGCAAATGGAGTTACGTTTTCTCGGTTTATGGGTCAAGCAAGTAGATCTGGATTATTAGATAACTGATCTGAAGCACACGCCGCGATAACGATCGGGATATTGGCTGTCTGCATCACAAGCGAACCGTTTCATACCGATTATTTGGTCATTTTCTTTCTCTGAACTGTTTAGCTGACTGATGAGGGTAAACTGTCGATTGTCACTCAGCACCACTAAGAATCCCGAGATCTGGCACCATGCGACAGTTCCACCCAGCCTTCAGGAAAGGAGATCGCAGCTCCCCAGCAAACTGCGTACTGTCCCACCTCCCTGACTTTAGTCTCCGGAAAACAGATGGGGCACATCATCCAAAGCTACATCCCATTCCACAAGATCCGTGTCCATGCCACACAGATTCTGCAGATTCTGGAGATGAGCTTTAGGTTGCCTTTTTCGTGCGTTTTTAACACTTGATTATTTTTCATATTCATATGCCTGCCATTTTATCTTTGAGCTTAAGAATATGAAATGTGTAACAAAGCTTTTTATTATGTTTTTTTTATGCTTAACTAAAATAAAACGATTCTTAGCAAACTTCCCACCCCCTCCCCCTCTTAGTTTTCACAGTGAAAGGGAGCATGTGCATGGTATATATATATATATATATATATATATATACACATCAAAAATACCACTAAAATGCCTAATAGAATTCTTAAAATGCTCGACCCCTTGGGGAGCAACATCTGTTTAGAATGGTAA
Organism: Conus betulinus; assembly: GCA_016801955.1. Taxonomy (NCBI): domain Eukaryota; kingdom Metazoa; phylum Mollusca; class Gastropoda; order Neogastropoda; family Conidae; genus Conus; species Conus betulinus. The sequence continues at coordinate 57,298 of JADBJO010008854.1, forward strand.
AAGGAAGTTTTAAAATCGACAGGTCTGTTTCGAGCGCTGGCTCTCCTCAGGATGGTTTGGGGTTGTCTACTGCCGGTGTTATATGGCCCAATGTCACTGTTTACACGTGCGGATTGGCTGCACGTGTTGTTCGGTTTTCAGGTTGTTTACAGTTCAGGGTGCGTTTGCTGACAACGATTTCCATTTGTGCCTGCAGTTGTTTACTATTTCTACTTTAGTATTTAGAGTTGCTAAGTGTGGTTTGCATAGTATTAACCATTTTTCTGTTGAACATAGGTTGCATCTTTTAGAAATGTTGTTGTATGGTGATGCCCTTTTTATGATTTTCCAGGATATGTTATAGTTGATTTTTTTTTTGTCTTTAAGTCTCTCCAAATATATTTGCTCAGTTCTGTTTGGTTTTTGTATTTTTTTCTTTGTTGAATGACTGTTTATGGTTTGCGTACCTGGTTTTGAAGTGATTTTCAGTGATCCCTATGTATGTTTCTTTTTCATTTTCTGATGTCACAGTGGCTTGGTATACAATGTTGTTATAGAGGCATTTGTTGCTTAAGGGACACTGTTCTTTTTTAGTACAATTTAGCAGGATTTCCTTTCTTCACCCTTCTCTTGCTGTGTTGCTTTTCATTTTTGTTGGATGTATCAATTATATTTTTAAGGTTAGGCATGCATGAATATGATAGTTTGATGGTGTTCTTGTTGAATATTTTTGGACATTTGTGTGTTCTTTTGGGAAGGATGCTGTCAAAATTTTGAAGAATTCTTTCCCTACGTTTTTTTTTTACTCGTCCATTATATGGGAGGGTGTACCATGATTTTTTTCCTTTCCTCTTTTTTTTTTTTTTTGTTCATGTTGTTGTTATCTGGGTTGTATTGTAGTTTGTAGCTGTAGCCACTTTTTTGCAATGCCTCTTGGTATTCTGATGCTGCGTTGTTGAATACTCTTTCATTATGTGATAGATTAGATAATCTCTTGTTTATGCCATTGGGTATGGTTTTTAGTATAGATGGTAGGTGGTTGCTTTTGATGTTTACATAAATGGGTGTGTCATCAGGTTTCTTGTATGGTTTATATATGTGGTTGTTGAGGTCAAGTGTTAAAAAACATAAAAAAACATAAAATCAAACACTGAATACAACCTCTGGAAGAACACATATGAAGTTATCCAATGGTTTAAAAAAAACTTAACAAACAGAAGAACACAGTATTCATCACATTCGACATAGTGGACTTCTACCCATCCGTAGATGAAGAGCTACTCACTAAAGCTCTGAACTTTTCTAATAAACACACTGACATAACAGGGTCAGAAATGGAAATCATTCTTCACACCAAGAAAACTTTACTGTACAGCAGAAATGAAACATGGATCAAGAAAACGAATAAAAACTCAACATTTAATGTGACCATGGGATCGTACGACGGCGCCGAAACATGCGAACTGGTCGGACTGTTTATGCTATCCAACATCCAAAAACAACTCGGAAAGCAAGTCGGACTGTACAGAGACGACGGCCTCGCCGCGCTAAAAACAACAATCCAAGAACCATCGAAAACAAGAAAAAGAACTATGAAAATTTTCCCAAACCAAAACTTAAAAATCACCATCGAAGCAAACAAAAAGGTAGTGAACTACTTAGACATAACACTTGACCTCAACAACCACATATATAAACCATACAAGAAACCTAATGACACACCCATTTATGTAAACATCAAAAGCAACCACCACCATCTATACTAAAAACCATACCCAATGGCATAAACAAGAGATTATCTAATCTATCACATAATGAAAGAGTATTCAACAACGCAGCAGCAGAATACCAAGAGGCATTGCAAAAAAGTGGTTACAGCTACAAACTACAATACAACCCAGATAACAACATGAACAAAAAAAAAAAAAAAAAGGAAAAGGAAAATCACATGGTACAACCCTCCATATGATGACGAGTAAAAACAAACGTAGGGAAAGAATTCTTCAAAATTTTGACAGCATCCTTCCCAAAAGAACACAAATTGTCCAAAATATTCAACAAGAACACCATCAAACTATCATATTCATGCATGCCTAACCTAAAAAAAATATAATTGATTCATCCAACAAAATGAAAAGCAACACAGCAAAGAAGGGTGAAGAAAAGAAATCCTGCAATTGTACTAAAAAAGAACAGTGTCCCTTAAGCAACAAATGCCTCTATAACAACATTGTATACCAAGCCACTGTGACATCAGAAAATGAAAAAGAAACATACATAGGGATCACTGAAAATCACTTCAAAACCAGGTACGCAAACCATAAACAGTCATTCAACAAAGAAAAATAAAAAAAAACCAAACAGAACTGAGCAAATATATTTGGAGACTTAAAGACAAAAAAATCAACTATAACATATCCTGGGAAAATCATAAAAAGGGCATCACCATACAACAACATTTCTAAAAGATGCAACCTATGTTCAACAGAAAAATGGTTAATACTATGCAAACCACACTTAGCAACTCTAAATACTAAAGTAGAAATAGTAAACAACCGCAGGCACAAATGGAAATCGTTGTTAGCAAACGCACCCTGAACTGTAAACAACCTGAAAACCGAACAACACGTGCAGCCAATCCACACGTGTAAACAGTGACATTGGGCATATAACACCGGCAGTAGACAACCCAAAACCATCCTGAGGGGAGCCAGCGCTCGAAACAGACCTGTCGATTTTAAAACTTCCTTTTACCATTCTGTTTTTAACACACACACACACACACACACACACACACACACACACACACACACACACATATATATATATATATATATATATATATATATTTATGAAGAACCAGATACCGTTTTTTAATTTCATTTCTTTTTTCTTGTCTCTACTGCAAACCGCAGTGAGCTGGTCCTTGAATAGGAAACCATGCTAAGCCCCTACATTGGGTATCATCATCATATCATCATCATCATCATCATAATCATCATCATCATCATGATCTCATCATCAAGAGTGATAACAACACCAACAACAATAAGAATAAGAATAATGATAATGATAACAATAATCATCATTATTATCAACATCATCACCCTCATCATTATCATCATTATTGTTATGATGATGATAATAAATGATGATGATGATGTTATTATCATTATTATTATCATGATTATCATCATCATCATTATCATTATTATTATTATCATCATCGTTATTATCGCTAAGATTATTATCATTATTATCATTGTTATTACAATTATTATCATTATTACTATTTATCGTTGTTTCATCAACATTTGAAACACTTTAAATACCTGCTACACGTAATCTGAAGATCCGTAGGACAGTTGAGAGAAAAAAATGTCACAGCGACATCACCAGCGACATTGCAATGGAAAGTGAAAGGAAGAAAAAAGGACAAAAAACAAACAAACAACACAAAACAAAACAAAACAACAACAAAACACCAAACAAACAAAAAACAAAACAATAAACAAGAAAAAGACCCCCCTTCCCTGCTCCTTCTCTTCCCTCACGTCAAGATCCTCGATGTGCACGTAGACAAACGTTGGTATCTTTCAGTTTCAGTAACAATTAAGAGTAGATGATATTTGTCTTATAACAGGAATTGAGAGAAAAAAAATCAAAAGACGCAGTCAACAGATTAGCGGGTCATGACGAGCCTGAGAAAAAAGTTTAATCTCAGTGACATGTCCTTCTGTTTATGCTTTAACATCTTGTTCTTAAATTTCTCTAACAGCATCATGAAATCCACCACTAGTTTGAAAGGAAAAGCAGCACAGCGGTAAACATGACTCAGAATACAGACAGCAGTGCTGAGATCCTGAACGTCACCACGTCCACTGAACGGGCACGTGATGCTCTGTCCCTGGAGGAGCAAGCCGCCATTTTCCTTTGGAAGATATGTCCACCATGTCTGTTGCTCCTAGGCAGCTTTTGGAAACATTGTCACCATCTTTGTGATGCGTCGCATCAAGGACAAGAACTCTTCACAACACGCCATTCTTATGGCCCTTGCTATGGCGGACTTGACCTTGCTGTACCTCGGCTTGTTAAATCAGTGGGTCATCTTTCTTTTCCACGTGGATGTGTACGATTTGCACGTGGTGCTTTGTAAGTTGTCTCGTTGCTCATTTACGCTACCGGCACCATGTCCTCCTGGCTGCTGACCGGTGTAACGGTGCAGCGAACGATGGCAGTGAAATGGCCGCACAAAATGAGGATGCTGTGCTCCCTGCAAAGAACCTGGATGGTCGTGGCTGTTGTTGCGACTATGGCCTGCGCTCTCCATTGTCACCTTCTGTTTGGGGTGGTGAGATCTGACAACAGGTGCAGGCTCAGGTCAGTTTGGTACCAGGATTTTGTCCTGCACGTTTGGGCGTGGGTAGACCTGGCAGCGTCTACTTTCCTGCCAACCATCTGTCTGGCAGTCTGCGATATCATGTTGTCCTTGACCTTGTTCAAGGCTAGTACTTCCAGCACTTCCATGACCATGACCTCCACAAGCAGTGGTGCCTCACACACATCAACGCCAGTCGTAGACGAACGGCTTCCAGGACGACAGTCATGATTCTGGCTCTGTCCTGTGCTTTTCTTGGTCTGACCATGCCTGTGTGTGTCTATTTCATCTGGGATTACTACGTGTCCACCCACTCCTCCTCAGACTCTGATCTGTGGACCAAGACGGCTTTATTCGTCGTTTGCTGTGACCCATCTTCTTTGGTACACCAACAGCTCAGTCAATTTTCTCCTTTATTGTTTTACAGGGACCAAGTTCAGGGGAGAATTTTTGAGATGGATCAGCTGTGATGCCCGGAGTTGTCCTAACTCATCTATCAGTAATTAATGTTCCGGATTTTAAAGTGGAAACGATTGACTAACAGTGCTAAGGGCTGTTTTAAAAAGTGGGTTTAATTTTGATTTGGAAGGAAAAGCTGAAACAGAGATCATTTCACCTTGCAAATCCATCTTCGAGAGGACACTGACATCAAAAGTAATGGCTGTACTGTCTATGGAGAACCAAGTCGCATACTCCTCCTTGGAAAGTATGGCCGCCATATCTTTTGCTGCTGGGTGGCTTTGGAAACATTGCCACCATCTTTGTGATGCGTCGCATCAAGTACAACAACACTTCACAACACGCCATTCTGATGGGACTTGCTGTGTCTGACTTCACTTTGTTGTATGCGGGCTTGTTACGTCAATGGCTGGTCTATTTTCTCAAGGTGGATCTGTTCAGTTTTGCACGCAGTGATATGTAAGCTGTGTGAGTGGCTCATTTATGCCTGCAGCACTTCGTCTTCCTGGCTGCTGACCTGTGTGACGGTGCAGCGAACGATGGCAGTGAAATGGCCACACAAGATAAGGATGATGTGCTCCCTGCAGAGAACCTGGACGGTCGTGGCTGTTGTTGTGACTATGGCCTGCGTTCTCCATTGTCACTTTCTGTTGGGGATGGTGACCTCTGATGACAACATGTGCACTTTAAGGTCACTTTGGTATGAGGATTTTGTCCTGCATGTTTGGGCGTGGGTAGACCTGACAGTGTTTTCTTTCCTTCCGTCCGTCTGTCATGTAATCTGTGACATCATCCTGTCCTTGACCTTGTTCAAATGCTACTTCCAGCACTTCCGTGACCATGAATAGCACCAGCAATTCCTCACACATCCATACCAGTCGAAGAAAAACGGCCTTCAGGACGACAGTCATGATTCTAGGCCTGTCTTTTGCTTTTCTTGTTCTGACCATGCCTGTGTGTATCTCTCTAATCTGGGATTACTACACCTATACCAATGCAACCCGAAGCAGCAGTTTGTGGATTACACAGGCTTTAGCATGTGCTGTGACAAATCTGTTATGTTACTCGAATAGCGCTGTCAATTTTCTCCGTCATTGTGTTTACAGAGACCAAGTTCAGAGGAGAGTTCCTGAGATGGATCTGCTGTGTTGCCCTGGTTACTCTCCAAACCATCTATTGGTAAATGATGTTCCAGGAAGCTGTGACGCCCAGGTTCACCCTAAACCATCCACTGGTAAATGATATTCCAGGAATGGACGTGGGAACGAAAGACAAACAAAGCTGAGCTCCACTTTAAACAGTCAACTTTATTTTAATCAGTTCAGAGGAAAAAGTTGTAAAAGTAATCCCGCCACCCTGGAAATAGCCTTTGAGACGTCACTGCTATTCAACACAAAATTTTGTCTTCTTCCATGAACGATTATTTCTACAGGAACAATGAAGGGTGTCTAGAGGAGAGGCGTTTTTCCGAATTACTTTAAAGCGACCCAAGAGGTATTCATTGTGCTCTAAATATGGTCTTGCAGCACTGTCTTTGTTGAATGATGATAAAAGAAGAAGTCGACTGACTGCTAATGGTAGGTACAACGTGAGGAGATGTGGCAGATACATCAGGTTATGGGGGTACGGGGTACCCATCTGTGTGTACTCTCTCTCCAATGTGACAAGATTAGGTTCTCAACATCGAACAATGGCACCTTTGGTTTCTAAAAAAAAAAAAAAAAAAAAACTACACCACTCTCTCCTTCAATTCTATGCACACTGATCTGCTTGCATCTCAGTTTGGCAGTCAGGGGGTTAATCTGTGAACCATTCTGCAGAAAGCTTCGCGTCCATCTTATTTTCACTGCATGGTCTCTTTTCGTCCTTGTCACCATGTGTTTGTCACAGGTATGATGGACACATGCAGCCTCGGACCAGATTGTTGTCAATCTTCCAAAAGGTCAGCATTTACACAGGTTTTACAGTTGATCAACTAAGCCTTTACCATGATCTTTTTATGCTCCGATGCTTTTCTTATAGGTCAATAGTAGTTCAACAAATAATAATCTACAGTTTGGCCGTGTCTGCAACTGTATTCATCTGTCCATGGGCAGGGGTGGTGGGTCTGTGTGGGGTGCTCGGAAGCTGGAGGGTGGTGTGTCTTTTGCCAGTGGGCCAGTGGGTGAAGACAATGCTTCTCTGGATCCTCCCCAGCACCTTCGGGTGTTTCTTTTTTTCTTCTTTGCCTTAACTAGGCTGAGCTTGGAGAAAGGTCCAGTGACGGTGAGGAAAGACCCACTGACCACAGGGAAAGTCCTGTTGACAGTGGGAAAGACTACAGCTTTGGATTCTCTCTTGAGGGCACATAAGACCGTATGGCGAAAGCTTGGCTGTGTCTGGAGTGGCACTGTCTTCATCTGTCCATGGGCAGGGGTGGTTGGGTCTGTGGGGTGCGCTCGGCAGCTGGAGGGTGGTGTCTTTTGCCGGTGGGCTCTGCAGTCATGAAATACGGTACTGGTACACCCATGGGGATACTGTTTTTTAAGGCTGTTATGAGTTGCATCCTGTGGTCTGATTTACCTCTGTTCAGGAGCAGTTATGTCCCTTGATATCTTAATGGAGTGTCCTGCGCGTGCCTGTACCCATCGTCAACACAGCGCAGGCCTCCAAGGGTGGTACAGGACTGCTCAAAAGGCGGGTGAAGACAGTGCTTCTCTGGTCCTCCCCAGCGCCTTCGGGTGTTTCGTTTTCTTTTCTAGGTCAACAAATAATAATGTACAGGTTGCCTTTTTTGATTTAGAACTAGGTGTACATGTAGAAACAAATAAACACGTTCTTTTGAAGATAATAAATGGGCATCTCATTCCACACCACTAACAGGTCACATAGCAAGTCTGTTGCCTTTGCAGTGCCACGTTTTTGACTTTTTATCTTTTGTTCCTGCCTGGAATTCAGTGACTGTTGGCTATGGCAGGATCAGAATACAACACTGTCATTTCCTCTATTCTGTTTGTCACGTGTCTTAGCCTCACACATCAAGGCATGTGCCGCTCCATCACATGAAGTCTAGTGATATGAATCATTTCCCCCATGCCACAACTAAAAAGGAAGAATATTCATGTGGCTTGACTAGTGTAGCGAGCATCCCCAATATTGTGAGGGTCACTCATTAAAACGAACAAGGATGGTCATTGGGTGAAGGTGACCATTGAGAGATAGTTTAATAAGGGCTGGTAAGGTGCTGGTCATGTGTTTTGAACACCGAGTATGCAGTAACTAGGAGGAGGGAGGAAAGAATTAGTTTTAGCCCAGGAGATGGCCTAAAGACTCGAACCTGTCAGGACGTTGGTCAAGGGGTCCTCACCGCTGACCAGTCATTACCAGGTGAGCCATAGATAGTTGGGGGAAGGTACAGGGGGAAACCTAAAGAAAAGAGAAAGAAAGAATTCATATGTTGAATTAGAAGCAGGTTACTGACACGAACCTTATTCGTGTTTCAGCCCTTCAGCCTTCACCCCGTCAGCTATTCCTACTCTGATGCTGCGACGGCATCTGTTTCTTAAGTGCTGAGACGGGCGTGTAATGATGGCCATGGTGTGGGGAACACACCGATAGTTCAGCCCCAGCAATTGAGACCCCAGGTAGAGGAGTCGGTTCTCATCGGTTCCCCAGTGACAGGAGAGTTCAAGAGGTCAGCACGTTTTCTGATGCGGACAGGGCATCATGACAGTATGGGGCGAGTGCTTTCTCTGATGCAGGTATGACATCAGGAATGCACGAATGATTAATTCTCCTGGTCTGGATCTTGGGCCAGTGTTGTGCAACCGCTTTGTAAGAAATATTGGTAAAGAGATTGGTTGTGGTGGTTTTGCAGAATCTGAATGCACTTCCTAGAGTTTATTGTTCCTTCCACGCAGACAAGATTAGAAAAAAAAAAAAAACAAAACAGAAGCACAGCCCGACACCATGACTTGTACAACACACATGCATTCTGGTCACCGATTTTCAGAAGAAGATTATCAACTGCTACTCTGTCAGAGTTCTTCAGCTCAATCATCAAGTC
>JADBJO010008854.1:71158-78658 GCA_016801955.1 Conus betulinus
GAACACACACACACACACACACACACACACACACACACACACACACACACACACACACACACACACACGCACACACACAACAAACCAAACAAAATACCCTTCTGTTACTTTAACCACCATTATTAGTTTCACTTTGTTTCACCAAATTTCTATGGACCACATGTCCAAGAGTTTTATATTTCACTCTCGCCTGCACGGTGGAGTCGTTAAAACTTTATGAAAGTGAATATATCAGGCTGTTGATATGTTTTTACTTCTGCCCAAACCACACGTTAACAATTTCTGATAATTAAAGGGGTAATTAATTAAAAGAACGTCCTGAAATTTTTCGAAATGTTATAAACACATTTCACGTAAAAAGTGAGGCACTGTTAAAAAAAAAACCCATGTTCCAATACAAAATCCCCATTCAGGTTTGTTATTTTCATCATAATGCCAACCTTCTGCTGATGTAAAATTCTGGATGTGACCTTAACCTGTAAATTAAACTGGCGGCTGTACCTTGACATATTGGCAAGTGACGCTAGGCAAAGGCTAAATCTGCTAAAAAAAAAAAAAAAGAAAAAAAAAAAAAAAAAAAGAAAAAAATCAATGGACATCCATGGAGTCAAGCTACCAAAACTCTATTACATTCAGCGACAAGCTTAGTTCGATCGAAGCTTATTTTACGGGCAAGAGTTTATTTCAATGCCCCAGAAACCCCGTTGAAGAAATTACAGTTAATAGACAGTAAAACTGTTAAGGTAGCACTTGATGTTGCTGTACACACAAATTCATTAATACTTATAAAGAAGCAAACGTACTATCACTGTCTGACCCGCGAAAGCTGGCAACGGCTAAATATGTTGCCAGAAGCCTATATGTTTCAAATTCTGTCAAAACTGATATTTTTAGTAAATTCTGAAAAGAGCTATCCGAAAAGGGCTCCACACATTACCTCTCTCCAGCCCGTTTGGGACTATACCAATGAAATATTTGAAAAGCGTAACATTGATATTGAAAGTATTTCAGATATGCTAATAGCATCATACCTCATTGGGAGCATATCCGAGCTAAATTTGATACAGATTACGCTGACATGCAGGAGGTTGATAACATTAATATTCTCTCATGTGAAGAAGCAAAAGAACACACTGAAACAGTGTATTCAAATCATTTGAAGATTTTTACAGACGGTTCGATTTTAGACTCATATACAGGGTCCGGTTTTGTGATTCCATTGTTGAAGATTCGTACATCTTTTTCTCTTGGAAAAAGGTTCTCCATATTTACGGCAATTTTTATGTGTGACAATGACACTACTGTCTATGATATACTTTTCTGCGTTGATTCTAAGTCAGTGTTATATAGCTTGCAATATTTGGAATAAAAATAAGAAAAGATTTATTTTTTTTTAAAAATAAGATATATACATGTTACTATGTCGAAGGGAATTGGGGTATCGTTTGGCTGGGATTCCATCACACTGTGGCATATCTGGTAATGAAATAGGACATAAATTAGCTAGAGATGGTGCGTTAAGAAAAACACCTGAGAGTAATTTAAAACTTGATATTCAACAAATTGATTCGTTATTAGAAAAAGGCGTGAACAATGAACACCTTCCAGAGAAGTATGAAATCTTATCATGTCCACGATATGTGTCATCTTTAATTTACAAGCTTCGAATGAATTCGTGGAAAACCAAATTTTCCCAAAATGTAGCATACGATTGTTCAAGTCTTTTATCAGTGGACCATTTTCTTTTTAACTGTTCAATATTAGCTTCATCACATAAAGAATCGAACATGGATGTGACTGCACATGATTCTATCAAAACAACAACCCACAAACCAGAATTATGCAAATTGCAAAAGTGCTTTCCATGCGTCAAATCAACAGATTCTTATAAACGGCCCCCTTCCCCTCCTCCTTTTTAAAGTCTAATATCACCAAGGTTGAACAGACTCTATATTAAAGAACTCACTCACTCATCCTTCTGCTTCAAACATTTGAACATCTAAATTCAGCCGTCGTGGTGCTGTGGTTAGAGTCACAGGGTTGTGGGCTGGGAGTTGGTGGGTTCGAGTCCAACCAGAAGCAACTCTTTGTCGGTATTCTTTGGCCCGACTGTCTTCTAAACAGAATTGGATTGTACTGCGGACTCCAATGGGAAGACTGGAGCCACACAGTCGTGTTTGACCCACACATGGATTAATCTCTATGGAGAAGGGACACGGTAGATGAACCAGGCAAACATCTATTAACAAGGCTTACAGGTAAGGTAATAGTTTCTTTTCGATATTAAATCTTTATGTTAAAAAAAAGGTTCTCCACTAATGTGATGTAGCATTTTAATTTTTCTGACGCTTATATCTGCCAAAATAAATCTTATCCAAAACCAAAATAAACCGTCTTTACCTAATATACCAAGCACCTTCTGGAGTGTCTGTATGCCAGTGTGTCTGTGTTCTTGCTGCCTATTCCAATCCACATTTCTCGCCTGCTCTTCTCCAACTTGGCACAGTGACCTATCGGCGTATAGTGCAGATCACAAGTGACAACTTTTGTGCTAAAGTGTTACATTTTGTATAGTTACTGTTTCGCGGAAAGAATCAACGTTAGGGTTTGAAGCGAGTCTTGGGAAACTGAACTAATCAGATCCTTGACAAAGGTACTCCTTCTCCCTTCATTTTCTGAAGCTCGACACCGGGAGTGAGACAAATGGGAATGGGGGAGATCAGACACAGCTGCAGTTGTGTAAAACAGGTAGTATGCACATAATCATGCCAAGATGGACACATCGAACGCGTTCTTAAAATATGACGATTTTTTTTGTCTCCTGAATGCGGATAATTTAATGCAAAATTCTGAAACCGTCTTGTCTTTGGTGTATTTGCCCGGAGTTTGAGTAACCATTTCATGCCGACTAGTCCATAAAAACTACATCACATCCGCTAAGTTTTGAGATCACACTGCGCGTGATTTAAAGCTGGCGAATAAATGAATTAATGCCCGGAACTAACCTTCCTTTAGAATAGTGGTGCGGGACTGTTATTGTACTATTTGCTGTGCACAACCATCCGATGTTGACAAACATTTTCTGATGGGTACATGCCAGTAATTTTTTTCCGTAGACACATTGTTATTTTTCTCTTCGAATAATGAGTAAAAACGCCAAGTCTTGAACGTGTTTCACGGAAAATTATCACCAACCAACCCAACCCAACCCAACCCCAAACCAACCCAACCCAACCAAAACCAAACCCCCAAACCAAACCAAACCAAACCAAACCAAACCAAACCAAACCATCAGTTCTGTTGCTCTTTCAGTTTGCAGCGTATCTGGGGCTTCTAAGATTTCCTGTACTGATGTGATTCTTTTAAGTAAAACTTCTAAGCTTGGATGAATTTACAACACTTTTTCTTTCTTTAAAATATTGTTTCTTTCCAGCAATGAATCCTCATTGCTTCACGAAATGCCTAGATATGCCATAAAGTTTAATACTTGCTTGTCTATAAACAACACGACTCCAACGCTTATAAACTGACAAATTATCCCTGTGGAAATGTAATTCTCTTTTCTCCCTGGAATGTCTAACTTGCTTTTGTCCTTACAGCAAATCCCTATGTTTGATTTTCATAACATATCAAAGTTAATGAATTTTGGAATCTTTACTTTGCATATATGTCTCTTAAACGAGTGCACACGCGATGGAGATTGAGACACGAAGAGCTCTGTATATGTATCTATCTGGGAAAAAAATCCCCTTTTGACACCAAAGGTACTGCAAGAAAGACAACTGCAGACTGTAAGTGTCAAGAGTGTGACTGCCTGTATTAGATTTTAGAAAGTGAGGGGGTTAGTTATCGCTAAGGACATAGACAAACAAAGCACAGAACAATACATTTGTCCTGTGCTTTGTTTGTCTATGTCCTTGGCGGTAACTAACCCCCTCTCTTTCTAAAATTTTGCTTCGTTTTCCGCCTTCAGTCGCTCCATTTTCAAACTTGCCTCTGTCAGGATGGTACGGAAGACAGCGTACACTAGTATTCGTATCTCTCTCTCTCTCTCTCTCTCTCTCTCTCTCTCTCTCTCTCTCTCTCTCTCTTAGCCACGCTAGATGATCGGATCGTAAACGATTCTTATATTATAAGGAAAAAAAGGAATCGTGTTAAATCATTGATTTCTTAGTTTTTTTTTTTTTTTCTATTTTCACTAGGAATGTTAACAGTTACGAACATTTTTTGTTTTCTGAACTTGAAAACATTGCCTTCAAGCTAACAACAAAATGTCATCCACTTCTGATACATTTTTAACTTTGTTTAAACGAACATCAAAATACTTTCCAATTCCTTTGTGCTACTCTTCCTAGACGCAGTGTCAAAATATATCACTGGTTTCTACCACGGAAATGTTTCTCTTCAACGAGAGAACAGCAGCAAAGAGCAAAAAGCTGTCTGAGTCTTCTTAACTATTGACTGCAATCCTGGTAAAGTGCTTTCGCGTGGCCCTCCATCCCCAGGTCAACTTTCGGGTGACATCTAAAAAGCAAACAAGGAATGAAATGAAAAGAAAAAAAAGATGGTTCTGCAAACAACCAACCAAACATTCATGTATAAAACAAACAAACAAACAAAAAAAAAAACGTTTCTTAGACAATGAATCCGTTACAAGAACAAATTGTCTTTGAGGATGCTCAGAAGATTTTAAAGTAGAAAAAAAAAATTCAGAACAAAATATCTTCAACGTTTCGGTCATAGACCGTCTTCAACACTTGTGATATAAAAAGAAAGACAAATAAATACGCATAGGCAATGACGTATGAAAACATACACTTAATGACGTATGAAAACATACACTTAAACGGACGAATACGTGTTTAAAGATGCGCGCGTGTGTGTGTGTATGTATGTGTGTGTGGGGTATATGCGTGCGTGCGTGCGTGTGTGTGTGTGTGTGTGTGTGTGTGTGTGTGTGTGTGTGTGTGTGTGTGTGTGCGCGCGCGCGCGCGTGTGAGAGAGAGAGTGTTGTCTTGTGTTCTATGTGCTCTGTGCTGACATATTTCTGCTTCGCGACTTTGATGTCACCAACAGCATTCGTTTCGAGCACTAGGCATGCTAACCTACCTGTTCTTTCATTACTTTTTACTATCTGCTTCATCAAACCAAAAGTTGCATTCAAGAAAGCATTAAAACATACTATTTCAGTATACACACAAACTATGCAGTCCAGCCTCACAAACGTTTCTTCTTTCATCAGAACGCTTGCACATAGGTAACATTCATTCACATAAAGTATCATATGTACTGTCTAGTTAATTTTGTATTGTGTTGTAGTTTTTTTTTTTCAGAGTTTGTTTTTCATTGATCATTTAATAAGTTAATGTACTATTTCACCTGAGCTATTAAATGTTATGCTATATGTGTTATATACCATTTCAATATTTTTTCACATTTAACTGCCTGCTTAAAAAAATGATTCTTAAAGTTGATTGTGTTTGCTTGTTTTTTCTTCTTCAGTTTTCACAGTCGTGAACATAATGTGCATTATATACGTGATGTACAAGTACTCTCATATTATTCTTGTTCACATTTCACATGTTTCTATGGATCTTGGAGTTAGCCTGCTTAAGGAGGGAAGTCACCACATTATGATGGTGATAATGATGATGATGATGATGATAACTACAACAGCAGAAATGAGAAATGATAAGAATAGTAATAGTGATAATCACAATAATAATGATAATAATGATAATAATAACAACATTAAAAACAAGAACAACAATACAACTACTACCACCACTACTACTATTACTTATTATTGTTATCATATATATTATTATCATTATTATCATTATTTTTTATTATTATTATCATTAGCAACATTATCATTATTGTTATTATCATTATAAACTATATATGAAGACAGAAGATCCTCAGGTTAGGTAAGAGTGAAATATAGTCATCATCATTGAGAATGTCACGCAAAGTAAACGGACGGACGGAGGAAGCGCTGAAAAAACAAAACAGAACAAAAAGAAATTCATATCTTGTTCCAACTCTCATCACATGTCTTGATCTTCAATCTACATTTTGAGGATTTGGGTCTTAATCAGTTCCAGAAATGATTGAAGTTGTCGACGTCAGTAATAAAAAGACTTGAACTGTGTGGAAAAAAAGTTTACAGTTTTATGAGCAATGAGAAGCTTGAACACTTAAAAAATGGAGTAATCTAACCAAGTTGTACTTTTGTGAGCGTTTTCATTCCCGTTTTTTTTTTTTTTTTTTTTGCATTAAAAAGTCAGATCAACCACTCTCTCGCTTTGACAACAGAGTAAGCATCAGTGAAAAGGAAAAAACAGCACAGTGAAAACCATGAACCACACCATACACAGCAATGCTGAAACCCTGAACATCACCATGCACACACAGCAGACACAGGATGCTCTGTCCCTGGAGAACCAAGTCGCCATTCTCCTTTGGAAAGTATGGCCGCCATGCCTGTTACTGGTGGGTGGCTTTGGAAACATTGCCACCATCTTTGTGATGCGTCGCATCAAGGACAACAACTCTTCACAACCGTCATTCTAATGGGACTTGCTGTGTCTGACTTCATTTTGTTGTATGCGGGCTTGTTACGTCCGTGGCTGTACTATTTTCTTCACGTGGATCTGTACAATGTGCACATTGTGATATGTAAGCTGTGTGAGTGGCTCATTTATGCCTGCGGAAGTTCGTCTTCCTGGCTGCTGACCTGTGTGACGGTGCAGCGAACGATGGCAGTGAAATGGCCGCACAAGATGAGGATGATGTGCTCCCTGCGAAGAACCTGGGAGGTCGTGGGCTGTTGTTGTGACTGTGGCCTGCGCTCTCCATTGCCACTTTCTGTTTGGGATGGTGACATCTGATGACAACACGTGCAAGTTCAGGTCACTTTGGTACGAGGATTTTGTCCTGCATGTTTGGGCGTGGGTACCTCTAACAGTGTATTCTTTCCTCCCATCTGTCTGTCTCATAATCTGTGACATCATGTTGTCCTTGACCTTGTTCAATGCTTCTTCTAGCACTTCCATGACTGTGAATACCAACAGCAATTCCTCACACATCCATGCCAGTCGAAGAAAAACGGCCTCCAGGACGACAGTTATGATTCTAGGCCTGTCTTGTGCTTTTTTTTGTTCTGACCATGCCTGTGTGTATCTATCTAATCTGGGATTACTACAGCTATACCAATTCAACCCAAAGCAGCAATTTGTGGGTTGGGCAGGGTTTGGCAAATGCTGTGACCAATCTTTTATGTTACTCGAATAGCGCTGTCAACTTTTTCCTTTACTGTTTCACAGGGACCAAGTTCAAACGAGAGTTCTTGAGATGGATCTGCTGTGTTGCCCTGGTTTACTCTAAACCATCTATTGGTAAATGATATTCAAAGAATTGACGTGGGAACGAAAGACAAACAAAGCTGAGCTCCACACTTTAAAAAGTCAACTTTATTTTAATCAGTTTAGAGGAAAA
>JADBJO010008854.1:83658-86158 GCA_016801955.1 Conus betulinus
AGATACCTCGTGTTATGGGGGTACGGGGTACCCATCTGTGTTTAACCCTTTTCTCAAATGTGACAAGTTTAGGTTCTCAACATCGAACAATGGCACCTTTGATTTCCATTAGAATAACTTGTCTCTCCTTCAAATCTAGACACACTGATCTGTTTGCAACATGGTTCGGCTGTCAGGGGGTTAATCTGTGGACCATTCTGCAGAAAGCTTCGCGTCAATCTTATTTTCATTGCATGGCCTCTTTTCGTCCTTTGTCACCATGTGTTTGTCACAGGTATGATGGACACATGCAGCCTAGGATAACAGCTTTGGATTCTCTCTTGAGGGCACATAAATACCGTATATGGCGGAAAGCTTGGCTGTGGTCTGGAGTGGCACTGTCTTAATCTGTCCATGGGCAGGGGTGGTTTGGGTCTTGGGTGTGCGCCTCGGCAGCTGGAGGGTGGTTGTCTTTTTGCCGGTGGGCTCTGCAGTCATGAAATACGGTTACTGGTACACCCATGGGGATACTATTTTAAAGGCTGTTATGAGTTGCATCCTGTGGTCTGATTTACCTCTGGTTCAGGAGCAGTTATGTCCCTTGATATCTTAATGGAGTGTCCTGCGCGTGCCTGTACCCATCGTCAACACAGCGCAGGCCTCCAAGGGTGGTACAGGACTGCTCCAAAAGGCGGGTGAAGACAGTGCTTCTCTGGGGTCCACTCCCCAGCGCCTTCGGGTGTTTTCGTTTTCTTTTCTAGGTCAACAAATAATAATGTACAGGTTGCCTTTTTTGATTTAGAACTAGGTGTACATGTAAGTGATATGAATCATTTCCCCCATGCCACAACTAAAAAGGAAGAATATTCATGTGGCTTGACTAGTGTAGCGGGCATCCCCAATAATTGTGAGGATCACTCATTAAAATACGAACAAGGGATGGTCATTGGGTGAAAGTGACCACTGAGAGATAGTTTAATAAGGGCTGGTAAGGTGCTGGTCATGTGTTTTGAACACCGAGTATGCACTCACTAGGAGGAGGGAGGAAAGAATTAGTTTTAGCCCAGGAGATGGCCCTAAAGACTCGAACCTGTCAGGACGTTGGTCAAGGGGTCCTCACCGCTGACCAGTCATTACCAGGTGAGCCATAGATAGTTGGGGAAAGTACAGGGGGAAAACCTAAAGAAAAGAGAGGAAAGAAAAGAATTCATATGTTGAATTGGGAAGCAGGTTACTTACACGAACCTTATTCGTGTTTTCAGCCCTTCAGCCTTCACCCCGTCAGCTATTGTCTGGATCTTGGGCCAGTGTTGTGCAACCGCTTTGTAAGAAATATTGGTAAAAGAGATTGGTTGTGGTGGTTTTGCAGAATCTGAATGCACTTCCTAGAGTTTATTGTTCCTTCCACGCAGACAAGATAGAAAAAAAAAAAAAACAAAACAGAAGCACAGCCCGACACCATGACTTGTACAACACACATGCATTCTGGTCACCGATTTTCAGAAGAAGATTATCAACTGCTACTCTGTCAGAGTTCTTCAGCTCAATCATCAAGTCACCACCAACGAAACGATCAGTTACAGTTCAATGCAGTCTTGGCTGACAAAAGTCTCTCCTGAGCTTTCCTTTTCCCTTCCCTGATCACAACTTCATTTTCAAACGTTCTAGCTTTGCAGTCCGTCGAAAAAAGTTTGTCTTTTGTACCATCGTCCATGAACAATTCAAGCCATTCACAGCGTCAGGTTGACCACAATCAGTCTTTCTACGACTCACAACAACAAACTCAGAAGGGGCTTCGGCACCACAGTCTCCAATTCTGGATCTAGGACCACAGTGGAGTATTTTACTTGACTCTCACTGGTCAGTGCCTGTACCACCAGTAGCAACGGGAACCTGGCAGCAGTAACGAAGCACACGAGTTGACAGCAAACTCAGTGTACGTCGCCATGATGAATAGACAATGATTTCAGCATGAAGCTGAGGCAGCTCAGAATCGAACGAGATGATTTTGCAAATGCTTTGAGGAATAACTTCTGCGGTCGTACCTAACAAGGTAATGTGCTTTTCATCAGTCCACTTTGGTAACCGCCATCCTCGCCCAGTCGGATGACTCTAAAAAATGTGCTACAAAAAAAAAAAGGAAAAAAAAAAAGAAGGGCAATTGCCTGTATGACATGTACAAACCTAACACCATAGAGAGACGAAGGACAAAGAATTGTTGTGGAGCCGTGGGGATAGGCGAAGTCGCCTGAGACCAGACTTCGCCACTGTACGGGACTACTAATTTTGAAGTAGTATCCTCCCCTTTCTCTACACACACACACACACACAACACACACACACACACACACACACTCTCTCTCTCTCTCTCTCTCTCTCTCTGTCTCTGTCTCTCTCTCTCTGTGTCTCTGTTCCTCTGTCACTGTCTCTCTCTGTGTCTGTGTCTGTGAGTCTCTCTCCTGTTTGCTGTCGGAAGTAGTAGTCACAGTACATGGGATTTTCAGTTGTATGAAAAAGGCTT
>JADBJO010008854.1:88658-90574 GCA_016801955.1 Conus betulinus
TGAAAATTATATAAATCATCTTAAAAATATATACAGACGGTTCTCTACTTGAAAACCAATTATCAGGTGCTGCATTCATTATTCCATCATAAAAATAGAGAAATCGTATCACATTGGGAAAAACTTCTCTGTATTCACAGCAGAGCTAATTGCTATTATTATGGCACTGAACTATCTTCTTAGTCTTCCATATTCGATATTTCAAATATTATTTTGTGTCGATTCCAAATCTGTCTTACAAGCTTTAAAATATTCTCATACACGAGTGAGAGAGAAAATATCTGAGATATATCATTTAATTCATTTTTTGTCTTTACGTGGTTCTTCTATTGACTTTTGTTGGATTCCATCACATTGTGGTTTAGCGGCAAATGAAAGGGGGTTGATCGGTTAGCCAAAAATAGTGCAGCGAAAGAAAAGAGCTTTACAAAAATAAATGTTCCTTTATCCTTGTATGAAAATTATAGCCTTTTAGGTAAAGCATCATGGGATTCGGTGATACGAAGACAAAAAGAGTGTCCAAACACAATAAAGGACAACAAGGGAAAATTCTTTAAGAAACTTGTAAAATATAAACCGGACACAATCTCCATCAGGAACGGATTTTGAAGAGTCTGATCTTTAGACTCAGACTTGATGCATACAAAACAAAATATTGTAAAAATGCCATCTGCATTTGTGGCCAAAATATTACTCCATTCCATGTCATCTTTCTTTGCAGAAATACTAAAAAATATTTACCTACTTGGTTATTAAGTTTGAACCCATCAATCGCGAATTTTTGGGACATTTTTGGGAATGAAGCGAAGGCCATAGAAGCTGTTAGAGCAATTGTTAAGAGTCCAGTTGGACATTTACTTTGATTCTCGAGTTATTTGTTCGATTTGTTCTCTTATTATGTCAATTGTTAAAAATATTTTGTTTCTTTAAAAATGTTTCAGATATGAATCCAGGCTAAAGTAGTTTACCGTTGTGCCGGTAGATTAGAATGGGGTTAAAGTGATTGTCACTTATTGGTATTTCATTAGTTAGATAGACTATGCATGCAAAGATTAGCATACTACACTACCTCCACACACACTCCATACACTTTTAATGACATTTTTTAAAACAACACATACATTTTTATGCCCCCCCCCCCCCCCCCCACACACACACACACACACACACACACATACACATACACATACACCGTCCCTTTTACATGGTCCCTTTTTTTTTTTTTTTTTTCCCCTATTTGTCTTTGTTTGTTTGCCTGTTCGTTTGTCTCCTGTTTATTAGTTTCACTTTGTTTCACCAAATTTCTATGGACCACATGTCCAAGAGTTATATTTCACTCTCGCCTGCACGGTGGAGTCGTTAAAACTTTATGAAAGTGAATATATCAGGCTGTTGATATGTTTTACTTCTGCCCAAACCACACGTTAACAATTTCTGATAATTAAAGGGGTAATTAATTAAAAGAACGTCCCTGAAATTTTTCGAAATGTTATAAACACATTTCACGTAAAAAGTGAGGCACTGTTAAAAAAAAAACCCATGTTCCAATACAAAATCCCCATTCAGGTTTGTTATTTCATCATAATGCCAACCTTCTGCTGATGTAAAATTCTGGATGTGACCTTAACCTGTAAATTAAACTGGCGGCTGTACCTTGACATATTGGCAAGTGACGCTAGGCAAAGGCTAAATCTGTGCTAAAAAAAAAAAAAAAAAGAAAAAAAAAAAAAGAAAAAATCAATGGACATCCATGGAGTCAAGCTACCAAAACTCTATACATTCAGCGACAAGCTTAGTTCGATCGAAGCTTATTTACGGGCAAAGAGGTTTATTTCAATGCCCCCAGAAAACCCCGTTGAAGAAATTACAGTTAATAGACAGTAAAACTGTTAAGGTAGCACTTGATGTTGCTGTAC
>JADBJO010008855.1:2500-7500 GCA_016801955.1 Conus betulinus
CAAACACACAGACACACAGACACACACAAACACACACGCACAGACACACACACCCACGCACACACCCACACACACGCACACACCCACATGCACACACACACACACACACACACACACACACGCACAAATTCAACACACACACACACACACACACACACACACACACACACACACACACACACACACACACACACACACCACCACACACCACCACACACCACCACCACCACCACCACCACCACCACCCCACCACCACCCCCCCTCGGCTTCATCTCCTCGCCTCCACCCCCCTGCCATCCTCTTGGTCACGATGTTGTAAAGGGATGAAGTCTGGAAATGAGTGCAATCACGTGCCTGCATTCATCGTGATGGAGAGTTTCTGCATCCCCCAGAATGCTGGTAATCAGTGTCATGGGGAAGTTGTCTTGCGATCGCTCTCTGTGCAGCGAATTAATCGAACGTTCTTTTCTTTCTGTCTTGGTTTTCTCTACAGTTTTTTTTTTTCTATACCGAAATGTTTGGTAAGTCATTTAAGGACACTTACCACTCACTTCATGGCTGTAATATAAGGCGGCGGCAATGTATGAAACACGTATTTGCTGTGATTTTTGTTTTGTTTTGTTTTGTTTCCACATGCTGATTTAAATGGCAAGATGGAATCAGGGTGAAGTTGAGATGAGGTCTTTAAAAAAAATCAAATTTGTGTGATCTTGTGCATTTGCATTAGTCTCTCTGAGTCTCTCTGAGTCTCTGTCTGTCTCTCTGTCTCTGTCTGTCTCTCTGTCTCTGTCTGTCTGTCTGTCTGTCTCTCTCTCTCTCTCTCTCTCTCTCTCTCTCTCTCTCTCTCTATATATATATATATATATATATACACCCATCACCGTCTCTCTCTCTCTCTCTCTCTCTCTCTCTCTCTCTCTTGAACAACATATTCAGTGCATTCACAATACAGAAGTGTGCAAATCGATGCGAGACAGATGAAAGACGGTGCCCTGGCCTTCAGTCCATCATGTCTGCATCCTTCACTCTCTCCTGTCTGATCGGAACCTCGGTTGCCCTTAATTGCTTGGCGTACACCCCACCCTCTCCCTTCCTTCCTTCATTCCACTTCTCCCCTCCACCAGCCTCCTGAAGCTTTATCTACCATCTGAGCCCCCGGCCATCCTGCAGCCATGTGAGGATGCCTTCTGGAAATGTCCAGCTCATGTCAGCATATGTTTTGTCCAGACTGGACTATTGCAATTCTTTGTTTGTTAGTCTTCCAAACACGCTGCTGGACAAATTACAGAGGGCTCAGAATGATGCTGCGCGCATAGTTCTCAGAAAAGGCAAATTTGACCGTGTAAAGCCTCTCTTGAGGAAGTTGCACTGGCTTCCTGTCCGAGCCCGCATTGAACACAAAATTGCCACCCTCTGTTTTCGATGTCTACACGATCTTGCCCCCTCCTACCTTTTAAACCTAGTTAAACCATACACACCATCAAAATCGCTACGTTCCTCGAACGCCGGTGATTTAACCATCCCCCGTGTTCGGTTGGAGACATATGGCAAACGTTCCTTTTCTTTTCGCTGGCCCCACTGTTTTTAATTCTTTCTCTTCGCAACGCACAATCTCTGAACACTTTAAAGTCAGGCTTGAAGACCTTATTCCATTCCTATCTTAACCATGATCAATTTGATGCACAGCACTGTTAACCTGCTGTTATGTCTTATCCTGAATAATGTATGTGCCTGTGTATGTGTGTGTGTATATATATATATATATATATATATATATATATATATATATATATATATATATATATATATATATATATATATATATATATATGTGTGTGTGTGTGTGTGTGTGTGTGTGTGGGCGTGCGTGCGTGCGTGAGTGGTGCGTGCGTGCGTGCGTGCGTGTGCGTGCACATGTGTTAGTATGTCTTGGGTATTTGTGTGTGCTGGAGAGAGAGAGCGGGAGAATGAGGGGGGGGGGGGGGGGGGGGAGTGGGGGGGGGGGGAGACAACGTAGGGAAAGATGATTATGTTTATCTGCATGTATAATTCAATGTTTTTAAAAGTGTGTTGGTCTTACGGTGTTATAGTTTATATGCCTTAATCTCGTGTGTTTCCTTTCTTTTCTTTATTCTGAAACGTTCGGCTTTTATATTGAATGGCGCCTGGAGCCTCACAAGGGACAGACGTAACTTCTTCTTAAATGAATTAAATTATTATTATTATTATCATTATCATTATATACTATTATTACTACTATTATTATTATTATCATTATTATTATTACTATTACTATTATTATTATTGTTGTTGTTATCAAATGAGTGCAGCCACCACCTTACTGAATTCACCTGAGTAAAAGGCATATATTCTGCCACCTCCAAAATTACGGGAATCAACGTGAAAACCAAGTCGTCTGGCAATGGCTCTTTGTCAACAAGTATGCATTAAAGATCTTTCCTGTCTTTAATTTTTTAAAACGATTTTTCCTTCTTCGTCCCTTTAAAAAACATTTGGCAGACTGTTTTGCAGGTTGGCCATTCATCTTACTACAGCAAAGAAACGGTGCGATGATTCTGATTTAGAATGGCACATTGAATCTGTGTAAGTTGTGGATATACTTACCATGTGTTTTCTCTACCGCTGCCATTTTTCTCTGTTTTCTGTCTGTGTCAGTCTCACATTTTGTCGCTCTGTCTGCCTGTCTCTTTCTGTGTCTTTCAACTATTCCCCCGCCCCCCCCCCCCCCCCTGTTAAATATGTGTTTAAATATGTGTGTGTGTGTGTGTGTGTGTGTGTGTGTGTGTGTGTGTGTGTGTGTGTGTTGCGCGTGCGTGCGTGTGCGTGCGTGCGTGCGTGCGTGTGTGTGTGTGTGTGTGTGTTGTGTGTGTGTGTGTGTGTGTGTGTGTGTGTGTGTCGCGAGCGGCTTGAGGCAGAACAGTCGGAAAAAAAAAAAAAAGCTTGAGCTGTGACCTTTCAACGTCTCCATCCCGCCCCTGGTCTGTTGGCCGACCCATCCCTCTGTCCTGTCCTATGTAAACCTCGCTCTTCAGTCATCAAAGTTTTCATCCTGCTTCTCTCTCTCTCCATCCTCTTGACCCATATTGTCCGTTTGCCTGTCAGACAGCATCCCTTTTCGTCCACCCCTCACCCCCTCCATCTGCCCCCCCCCCCCCTTCCCCGGCTTCACTCAGTCAATATTAACAATCCTCACTTTTATCAGCTCCCCCCCCCCCCCCTCCTTCATCTCTCTCTCTCTCTCTCTCCTCTCTCTCTCTCTCTCTCTCTCTCTCTCTCTCTCTCTCTCTCTCTCTCTCTCTCTCTCTCTTCTTGTGACAGCTCCAGGGATGTCATCCTTTCAACTGGATCTGTACGTACGTTTTGTCTGACAGCAAGATCAAACAAAAGCTATTCAATCACTTCCAACCAAATTTAGAGAGAAGATGCATACGACCCGAGGAGCAAGTCTGAGTGAAAGGACGGATCCTGGGATTTGTGTGTGTTTTTTTTTTTTTCAGTCGGTTTTCTTTAACATCAGAGCATAGAGTATTTGGGCAAAATATTTGAACAGACAAATTTTAAAGATTAGTGTTAGCGCACAAAAAAAAAAAAAAAACACCACCACGTGGACAAACCAGTCACAAGACAAAACACGACGCGTTTCGACCTCTCAGGTCTTCTTCAGGCAACATACAAAACGATCAGGACAACGAAAATGAACGAGGTGAAATGGATGAGGATAAGTGATTGCTCGTCATTTTCGTTGTCCTGACGGTTTTATATCTTGCCTGAAGAAGACCTAAGAGATCGAAACGCGTCATGTTCTGTCTTGTATGAGTGTGTGCGTGTGTGTGTTTTTTTTTTTTTCTTGGCGGTGCGCTAACACTAATATGTAAAATGTATTCAGATTTCCGCCTGCAGTCGCCTCACTTTGCAAGTAGATCGTAATCTGCACAGACCCCAAAGAACAGAAGCTGCCTTTATTTGCTGTATTATGCCTACGGACTGGTAAGAGTGAACGCTCACTCCAACCACAACCTCAATCCAGTGAGGGCAATCACATTTCTATTGGGGATAGGGGTTGAGAGGGGGACAGGGATAGAAGTGGGTTGGGGGCACGGGTTGAAGGGGACAGGCAGAACATTGGGGTGAGGGGTGGAGTAATGTTTGACCTTTGTACAGGGTCTTTGCTTACCCAAGTGCTCTTTTACTTATGTTTTGATTTCAATATTTTTCAGCATATCACTTTTGCCTTGCAGCGGCGAGCATTGTCAATAGGAAAGAAGCCGTGCTTGGGTGAAAATTAAAACAACAACAACAACAACACAGCAGCAAAAACTTAACATTGTCACTCTGTGGGAGATTAAAAGCCTTGTTTTGTCATCTTCCTTCCTTCCTCCTTCCTTCCTTCCTTCTTTTCACTTTGCAGTCCCGAATAATGAAAACAAAGTATGTCGTCGTCTGCACAATATCAAAGATCAGAAGGAAAGATCTTTTGTAATAGATCCCTGTTCATTGAAATGCAGGAAGATCTTTTTTTTTTCCGATCGAGATGGGGGAGGGTGGAGGGGGGCTAGCGAGAGTATTTCTTTCTTTTTCCAAAACACGTCCATATGCTGAGCTAAAACAATGGTTTCTCTCAGTATGGGAGCTTTTACGCGCCCATACAATTGTTCCATTTTCAGAGGTACAGAACGTAACTAAAAGAAGCATACGGCTCCAACGGAGATTTGATGATCCTGGCAGCATTTGGGATGTTCCTGGCTGGTCACTTACCAAACCATCCGCGCTTCTTCTCTCTTCTCCTGTACTTGTGGCTGATCCATTTTTCTTAATCAAATTTCCTTTCACTTCCTTATGTCTTTCAGAAGACTGAAGGACTGACTTTTAGGTTTACCTGCATGTGTTGTTTTCCTCTTATATCTAGTTGTACTCTCTCTCTCTCTCTCTCTCTCTCTCTCTCTCTCTCTCTCTCTCTCTCTCTCTCTCTCTCTCTCTCT
>JADBJO010008855.1:17500-20000 GCA_016801955.1 Conus betulinus
CAGACAGACAGACAGACAAACAGAAAGAGAAACAGACAGAGACAGAGAGACAGAGGGAGACCAAGAGAGCCACAGATGGACAAACAAAATAGACGATAGCTATGGAAACAATCTAAGAAGGAAGGAAAGATGTGTACACGTGCAATCGAAAAAAGCGCCGCACAAGAACACTTCGTCTCGGTGCTAAGTTAAAAGCAGAATTATTATTATTACTCCACTGAAGCAGTTGCACTCGTTTCTGGAACGTATCCTTCCCACAACGTATGTCTGCCATGGGCACGCCAAAAGGTGCGATGGAAGGGGTAGGTGTGGGGAACAAGAAATGGGAGGAGTATCGGGGGGGGGGGGGGGGGGGGGGGGGGGGGGGGGGGGGAGCAGGGGTGGAAGCACAGTAAACAGGGGCAAGTAAAGATTGAACTGGACAGTAGAGTGAAGGATCCAGGCTTGATGGAGGAGGTAAAGGTCAGGCCGCTGTCTTTCTTCTGTTCTGCATCGATCTATTCTCTGCTGTGTTGTTCATGCTTTACACGCACTTTAGAGAGAGAGAGAGAGAGAGAGAGAGAGAGAGGAGAGACAGACAGACATACAAACAGACAAGCAGACAGACAGATTAAGAGACAGAGAGACAGAAACAGAGACAGTGAGACAGGAACAGAAAGATAGAGAGACAGAGACAGAGAGACATTGAGAAACACAGAGTCACACATAGACAGACAGGCAGCAGACAGACACACCACACACACACACACACACACCACACACACACACACACACACACACACACACACACATACACACACATACGCGCGCGCGCGCGCGCGCACACACACACACACACACCACACACACACACACACACACACACACAACACACACACACAAAGGGAAACAGAGAGAGTCAGAGACAGACACAGGGACAAGAGACAGAGACACAAGAGAGAGAAAAGAAGCAGATCGAAATACAAACAGATTGACAGACAAACAGATAGAGAGAGAAACAGACTGTCAGAGAGAGAGAGAGAGAGAGAGAGAGAGAGAGAGAGAGAGAGAGAGAGAGAGAGAGAGAGAGAGAGAGAAATAGGAAGGACAGGAGAAGAAATATCTAAAAACATTGTGAAGACCTTGCACACACAGTCAATTTTCTGTTCTTTATCAAACATCCAGAAACGGGGCAAAACAGTAAACAAACAAACAAACTTCGGACACATTCAGACATTTCTTAACAGTCATAAAAATGAGCACTCCTCCGCCTGCAATGCAGTCTGACCAAACTTTTCATGAGGAACAAAAATGAAGACAATAGTTATGGAAACAATATGAGGGAAAAAAAAATGGAAAGATGTTCACACTGGACACATGGACGAAAAAAAAAAAGCGCCAGCTCAAGAAAATGTTGTCTGGACTCTAATTTAAAAGAACAAAAAAAATGTTATTACCATCCTGCCACGTAAAGGGCACAAACACATTACAAGACAAATCACGACACACGTTTCGACCTCTTTGGCCTTCTTCAGGCAAGAAAAAACAACATTCAGGACAATGAAAACAAAGAACGAGCAATCACTGATCTTATCGACGCTGCTTGTCAGCATTGAGAAGGCTGCAGAAAGTGCCTGTCACCATAAACGCAGGAAAGGAGTTGCACTCAAGTCTGGAATGCATTCTGCCCACAACAGACCTCTGCCACGGCACGCCAAAAGGTGCCATGGAGTCCACAGCCACAGCCGGTCGGCCCCGCCGCCGCAGCCCCGGCACCGGAAATCCACAGGGAGCAGTCAATGTCAAGTCGTCAAGAGGCAACCCATCGGAGGAGACACTGCACTGCTGCCGAGTCACTTCGGTGGTGTTCAGTGGCGCCTGTTCTGATCTAACATACACAGGACACCACCTACTAAGCCCCCTACTGACGACAATAATTGCTTAGTCGCGGAGCCGGCGTGAGTGAGCTCTCCCTCCGGAGGGCGCCACCACGTCCGTCCAACGACAGCCCCCATGGACTCGCCGATACCGGTGACCCCGACGGAACCAAATCAAGGCCACAGACGTGGAGAGGACATCGAAACTGAGGTCACCATGAGAGCAGGGCATGAAGGGCCACAGAATTTGAGACTTTTTATGCTGATCGATGAGAATGAGGATGATTAAGATGATGCTACGGATTTCCATTTCGGTCTGAGACTACATGACAGGGCTGTACTCTACGCTTCCTTTCATAATATATCCCGGGCGTCAACCAGGCCCGAGAGATACAGACACCTGCAGGTTGGTCAGGAACACTTCGCCACGGCGGCTGGTGTCTTGCATCGATCTGTTGGCTGCTGTGCTGTGCATGCATCACACGTACATTTGAGAGAGAGAGAGAGAGAGAGAGAGAGAGAGAGAGAGAGAGACACCACACACACACACACACACACACACACACACACACACACACACACACACACACACACACACACGGCCAGGCAGACAGGCAGACATACACACAGATAGAGAGACACAC
>JADBJO010008855.1:25000-45000 GCA_016801955.1 Conus betulinus
GTTCATACGACAAGGCTCACAGTTTCAAAGTCACAGAATGCCAAAACGATGACGTGTTAAAAATAAACAGAACCAGGGCAATGATTAGAAGACGGCAGATCTCTGCCAAGATCGATCATGAATGTTATGTTGCACATCCGACTTGAGTTATATTTTGTGTGTACATCAACTTTTACAAGTTCATAGTTATTCATTCAACTGATAAGTCTTTTTTTCGTGGCGATCCATACAATATTTCTGGATCAATTTATCAAAATGTCAACAACAAAAAATGACGTATCTTACACTGATGAAGAAAATTGTATGTAAAAAAAAGGATCCCTCTATTGACCCAGATTCACAGCAAAATGAAATGACTGTGTTTGGATCATACTCCATCTTGTTTGCTGTCGGTGAGATGGATTCTAGAAGGCTTTTTTGTCTGTGTAATCTGATCTACAGACAACAGTACGAACAGACATGGGTGAAAACATATCGTCTTCTGCGGAAGTGGCAAGAATGGAAAGAAGGTGGAAGAAGGATGGATGAAAGCGAGAATGGAAAAACTACGGGCCAATGAGGAAGGAGACAATTTGATTGGCGGCTGGATGAGTGATAGAGAGAAGCGGATGGAAAGAAACGACAAACAGAGAAGAACGAGACAAACGTAAATGATGGGGCAAGATGACACAGAAAGAATGAAAAAAAGTGAACGAGTAATGAGTGAGGTTAAAAAAAAAGGACTGCCTCATGAGTGGGGCCTACAGAACAAACAAGACACACACACACACACACACACCACACACACACACACACACACACACGCACACACACACACACACGCACACCACAACACACACACACACACACACACACACAGCGCGCGCACAACACACACACACACACACACACACACACACAGCAAGGAAAAGTTTAAACTTTTTTGAAAATTATAAACAAACAACCGTGGGGGCAAGACACGCATACTTTAACTTTATTATCTACTGCTCTTGTGCGCTCACGATAATCTATGCTCAAGAAGTCTTTTTCAGCGCTCCACAATATCTATTAAATAAACTACAGAGTATGACTGCAAGGCTTACAAACTTGCTCTTGGAGTTCCCACACATACATCTAACATAGGAACATACAGTGAAATCGGAATATTGCCTCTGAATGCATTACGAAAAGCATGTGCTTCAAAATTCATATTAAAGAGTCTTTCACAGGATAACTTCTGTGCAAAAAGAGTATCCTTAAATTCAGAAACAGATTTCGTGAAACGGGCCAGAAGAATGCAATCTACAAAATCTATCCAGTCATTTGCCTCTAACCTCCTAAAAGATTCTAATATAAACGAAACAAAAATTGCTAATAAGCTGTCCTTTTTACCTTTTCCAAGATGGGAGCAAGCCAAAGCTACCTTTGATACACAATTATGCAGATGTGTCCAAAAAAGATCCACCTTATATATTGAAAAATGTCATCGATATTCATTTAGAAAATACATACAAAAACTATTTGAAAATCTATACGGATGGTTCAGTGCTAGATAATCTGGATACAGGAGCAGCATTTACAATACCTGATTTAAAAGTGGAAAAGTTGTACCATCTTGGTAGACATTTTTCAATTTTCAGTGCTGAGCTTGTTGCCATTTTGATGTCATTACACCACGTCTTGAGTTTTCCTCTTAACTCTTGTCAAATTCTAGTATGCACCGATTCTAAATCGGCCCTTAGCGCTATTCAGTCTTCCAATCCAAAAGTACGTGTTGAGATAATAACAGAAATAAACCATGTCATACATCTTCTGTCAGCTAAATGCATTTACAGTCACATTTTGCTGGGTACCTTCTCATTGTGGAATTTCAGCAAATGAGAGGGTCGATCAGGCTGCAAGAAAGGCAGCCCGAAATGTCGAAGGATCATACCACTTGACATTCCCTTAGATTTAAGTGAATGTTATTCTTTAATAAACGAAGCGTCCAGTAAAAAATTCAGAAAATGTATTAGAGAACTCAGAAATTAACTATTACCGCAACTGTATTAAACCCAATTCTGGAAAAAAATCTATTGGCCTCATCAAGACCCGACCTTGCCTCCATACCTAGAGAAATACAAAGCTTAATGCATAGAATGCGGTTGAATTCACTTCGAACAAAATTCAGCAAAAATGTAAATGTATGTGTGGAGAAAGAGTTGGAGTGAACATCTATTAATTTACTGTCCAAGAGCAAAGGAAATTATTAGCAAAACTGGTGACGATACTCCATCTGATGGATCCGGTTCCCTGTCTCTATCTAGATTATTAAATGACTGGTTTTATCTTTACACAATTTGCAAAAGTTTGTCACGTAGTTCAGTTGGTATATATCTTTAAATTTGTTTAACATTTTTTTTTTTTGAGTGGTTAACCGTTCGTTCTTCTACACATTAATCGACCTGCATCGTACTACCTATCCAAATATGATTGACAGTGCTCAAGAACTGACAAAGTGGTCCATTGGACGCGTTCCCTATAGTTTTACATATTCACGCACGCACGCACACACATACACACACGCATGCTTGCGCGCACACAGGAGAGAGAGAGAGAGAGAGAGAGAGAGAGAGAGAGAGAGAGAGAGAGAGAGAGAAGTAAGGAAAACGATTTCGAAACGCCACACAGATGATTTCCTAAAAAAAAAAAAAAAAGTGTTCATCGCCACTGGACACACACTCAGTCTTGCCTTTAAATCAGGTGTTCAGAAATGGGGCATAACCATCAAAGCAAGTACATATGGACACATTGGAGAATTTCTCCATGGTCAAGAGAGGTTAGCTTCCAAACCGATCTGAAAGAAACAGAAAACAGAAGGTGCGGGTCCTGGGTCCTTCCCGCACCTTCGAGTATATTATCTTTTTCAGTCAGGTCGTTTTGGAAGCTAGCCTCCAAAACGTACTGCAAAAGATTTCCATGATAGAGAAAAAAAGAAAGAACAGCAGGGAAAAGCAATAAATAAATAGCAAATAAATAAATAAATAAATAATAAAGAATAAAAATAGAAATAAAAGCACAAACGAGTTTAGATGTACGCAACTACACAAAGAGCTTTTCCAAGAAGCATCTTTGCCATGACGTTAATGGCCAATATTGTGGAAGCCACAGCCACACACTTCCGTTCCAGTGAACAGCCTGATACCTTTGTGCGCATTACCAGAGGACATCCCCACAGAATAACGGGCAGGATAAAAGGACGGCGGGGATATGGACAAGCAACGAGTGGGAAGTGAGAGTTTTAAACTGGAAATAAGAGGAGGGAGAACTGCAGGTTTCATGCGCTTAGCTGAATGTGAGGGCACCGTCTTTCATCTGTCTTGAATCGATTTGCTCACTGCTGTGATGAGAATGCGCCGTGAGTGTTCTTTGAGAGAGAGAGAGAGAGAGAGAGAGAGAGAGAGAGAGAGAGACAGACAGACAGACAGACAGACAGACAGACAGACAGACAGACTGACTGACTGACTGACTGACTGACTGACAGACTGACTGAGAGAGAGAGAGAGAGAGAAAGAGAGAGAGAGAGAGAGAGAGAGAGAGAGAAAGAAAAGAGACAGATATAAAAGACAGACAGACACATGGACAGACAGACAGAAATACACAGAAAAGAGACAAAAATGGTGAACATGAGAGGGGATGGGGGGGGGGGGGGGGGGGTAAGAAGACATAGACGGAAAGAGAGAGAAAGAAGGAACGCGGGAGAAATAGAGACTCAGAGAGACTCAGAGAGAGAGAGAGAGAGAGAGAGAGAGAGAGAGAGAGAGAGAGAGAGAGAGAGAGAGAGAGAGAGAGAGAGATACAGACAGGCAGACAGGGACAGAGACAGAGACAGTGAGACAGAGACAGACGGACTGACAGACAGAGACAGAGACAAACAAAAACAGAGAGAGAGACAGAGAGAGAGAGACAGAGACAGAGACAACACAGAGAGAGAGAGAGAGAGAGAGAGAGAGAGAGAGAGAGAGAGAGAGAGAGAGAGAGAGAGGAGGGAGGGTGGTGTAGGGAGATGATGGATCAACACCAAACAGGCTCAATTTCAGTTTCTTAAACAAACTGTACACAGAAAAAAAATTCATGCATCCCTTGCATTTTTTTTTATCAGGCAGAAAATGCGTTGTTTAATTAAATAAACCAAAAAAAGATAGCCTGGAATGTTTTTTTTTTTTTTGTCAAGAAAAAAAAAGATAGGCTGCCCGAAACAAACAGGAAAAAATAAAGATGATTAAAAAAATTATATATATGTATATATATATATATATATATATATATGTATATAAATATACCGCTGCATAGACAGCTGTAACCAGAGATCTTTACCTTGACGTCAATTATTTCAGTCCTAGAGGGCTGCAAGATGATTCTAGTTATCTCCAGAACGAATCCTTGCACGCTCAGAGACAGGGTCTGGAAGAAGAGATGGGGAGGAGTTGGGGGGGGGGGGGGGGGGGGGAGGACGTAAGGGGAGGAAACGCTGCGAAGGACAAGAGAGGTTTACACTGTGGATGACACCAGCCTGATGGATGAGTTAACAGTCAATGCACTGTGATTCACCGGACTTCTTTTCGATTTGTTCACCACTGCGACGTGAATCCATTAGGTATGGTGTTCTGTTGTTGATGGTGGTGGTGGTGGTGGTGGTGGTAGTATGGTGGTGGGAATGGGGTTGTTGTTGTTGTTGTCCACTTTGTTGTTGTTGTTGTTGTTGTTGTGTTTCCCCTTCTTCACCTCTTTACATCTTTTTCGTCGAAGGAGAGGTAG
The DNA here is from genome assembly GCA_016801955.1 of Conus betulinus. Classification (NCBI taxonomy): domain Eukaryota; kingdom Metazoa; phylum Mollusca; class Gastropoda; order Neogastropoda; family Conidae; genus Conus; species Conus betulinus. Next base: position 29,777 of record JADBJO010008855.1, read on the forward strand.
AGATGTAACAGCAGACTTGATGGATAAATGGTTATGGAGGAGCAGGAGGCAGGAAGAGAAGGTAAACAGACAGAAGACGAGAAAAAAAAAGAGACACACCTGAAGATACCAGTGGAAACATTGAAGTACTGTATCTACCCTGTCGAATCTGCCGGGAGCCGTTCTGCAAATACCATCGGAAGCCTGTGCTCTGCTTTCGAAGAAGGATGCAGATACACTGGGCGTTTCCCTAAGACGTGAAGTAGTTTTGCTGCTCCCTGGCAGATGCCATCGTGTAATGGCCACTGGACGAGATACAACAAAAAGAAAAACATCCACGGACGTGTCCCCCAAGGATGTATCCGCCCATATCCGCCCGTATTTCATGACTGCGAAAGCACACCAGCAACAGACCGCCACCCCTGAGTTCACAGCTGTGTGCCACGTGAAGCTTCACCTGGTGTTCCGTTGACAGGTGAAAACAGGTGCGTGCCTGCGTGCCTGTTATTCAATTCAGTGTTGACCGTCATCGAAATACATTGAGAATGATTTTTTTTTTTTCCCCCTTTCACAGAAAATTGTTTTCATGTGAAAATCAAATTGTGTTCTTTGCCTCTGCTCCCATTACTACTACCACCACCAGTACCACCACCACCACCACCACCACCACCACCACCACCACACCAGGACAAAGCTTACTTCTACTGCTACTATTACCACTGCTACTACTACTATTACTGTTGTGCTGCTGCTGCTGCTACTGCTGCTGCTATTACCACCACCACCACCATCACTACTACTACTACTGCTGCTGCTATTACCACTACCACCATCACTACTACTACTACTACTACTACCACCATTACTACTACTACTACTATGTAGTAGTAGTAGTAGTAGTAGTACAGATCTACAACTCTCTCTCTCTCTCTCTCTCTCTCTCTCTCTCTCTCTCTCTCTCTCTCTCTCTCTCTCTCTCTCTCTCTCTCCCCTTAGCCCTTCGTGGGGGAACCTTCATGTATCTTCATGGGAATGAAGACTTTAAATCGACCAATCAATCACTCCATGTTCATCGCTTATTTTTTCTATCCATACATCTGTCTTTCCATCTCTTTCTCTCACTCTTTCGCTTTTCCCCCTTCTCCGTCTGTATCTACCCCTTTATCTCCACCTCTTTCTGTCTTCTCCCCTTCTCTCGTTCCCCTCTACCTTTGACCCGTCTTTCTCCTTCTTCATCCTGTCTGCTCTCCCCCCCCCCCCCCCCCCCCCCCCCCCCCCCCGCCCCCACTCAACCGTTCACCTATCCACCCACCCATCTCTTCTTCTCCCCCGCCGTTCACTGCCCCAAATCTGTCCGTCTGAAAGCGTATCCCATTCTCATCACTTCCCACATCAGCCCCCGCCACAGAGGATCCATTCCCAAGCACGCGTTGTAGGAGAGATTGACCTTCGACAGGGGGCTGGCTCAGCAATCAAGCTGCTGCTGCTGCTGCTCTGTTTTCATCCTTCACTGACCCCCCCCCCCCCACCCCACACCTACCTACCCCACCCCGCCCACCGTGTCCCCCCCCCCCCCCCCCTCTCCTATCAGATCCCTCCCTCATCCCACCTCCTCACATCATTTTCATGTTTCACCCCGGTTCTTTTCACTTTGCAGTCTCCCTCCCCCCCCTCTCCCCCTTCTTCCTTACTTTTTTTCCCCCTTCATATCCCCCTTTTCTTCAGTTTTCATGGATATCTTCCGTTTTGGGACTCACACCCAGTGAATGTTTACAAGCGAACAAATGAACTGTTTCCATAGATTTGTATTTCGTTAAGTCCCAGAGCTCAGCGGCATACAAGAACATGGTTTTTACTTGACAATCAAACAGTTTTAAAATATATTGACATATCCATGCTTCCTAAGCCCACATCATTTTAAAAATGTCAGTAAACTTTTGCTTTGTTCGCCTAACATATTTATCTAATGTGGAGTCAAAAACCGTCCTAGTACCGAGTGTGAAACCAAGATATTTACAGCTGTTAATGGCTTCCACTTCCCTCCTTTTGTAATATCGCTGTTCAGCTTTACATAAATGACCCCCCTTCCCCATCCTTTCTAAAAACAATTATTTTGATTTTATCAAAGTTTACTGTTAAACCTAAAGTGTCAGACGTTTTCTGTAAATTATTTAGCTGGTTTTGGAGACCACTGGCCAGGTGTAGATGAAAAAAAGAACAATGTCATCTGCAAATAATAGAGGAAATATTTCTTTTAAGCCAGGCAGAAACTGAAGTCCGTGTTTTCCATTTTCGGTTTTCAGTTATCAACAAATAAAATAAAATAAAATAAAATAAAATAAAATGAAATAAAATAAAATAAAATAAAAAAAAAATCAGGTGACATCAGACAGCCCTGTTTAACCCCTTAAGGACAATAAAAAAAAATCGGACACTTATGGGTCCCAGCGAACACAGCTTTGGACAGAATTGTACATACTTTTAAAACATTCTAATCATTTTCGAAGAGGCTTGAATTTTTTTTTAAGTACTTTCCAGAGCATGTCACGATCAACTGTATCGAAAGCTTTCTGGTAATCAATAAAAGCCACAAAAAGTATTCTGCTTTTATGACCATACAAACAAGACTTAATCATTGAAACAAGCGTAAAAATATGATCTACACTGGAATACTGTTTACGGAAACCAGCCTTTTCTTCACTTATTTTTCCTTCCTCCTCTGCCTACTTATACAATTTTGGTTCAACACATATGTAAACACTTTACTTACAATACTTAGGACAGAGAGACACCTCTGTAATTTTCAGGGCTTAAAACAGCTCCTTTTTGAAGTAATGACACTATAACTGATCTGGTCCGAGACAAAGGGACATAACCGTTCTCATGCATCTGGTTAAACAGTTTGTCAGAAAAGGTGGTACAACAGGCTCGGCTGTCTTCAAGAATTCACTACATATATCATCTAATCCCGATGCTTTATTATATTCCAATCTTTTTTATCGCATGGCACACTTCACATTCTGCTACCATAATATTATCTAATTCGGGAACGCAAACAAACTCTTCTCGTGGACTTTTCGTCCAATGCTGCTTGCTTCGCTACGATCGGGGGCAAAGAATCTTTTCAAATGTATTTTCACGTGTCGATAGGAACAGAAGACCGATCAACAATAATTTTTCTGTTAACATCTCGTATTGTTGACCAAAACGTACATGACTCAATTTTATTATTTGTTAAAGAATCAAAGACCGATTTTCGATATATATATATATATATATATCTATATATATATATATATATTTTTTTTTTTTTTTTTTTCGTTTCTCTTTTAAAGTATTTTGGTAATCGGTCCTTTTCCGTGGATATGAACTCTGGTCTGCAGCGCGCTTTGGTATGTGTGCAGCAAGCAAGTGCTCTGCCGGCTATGCGTTTCTGAGAGAGAGAGAGAGAGAGAGAGAGAGAGAGAGAGAGAGAGAGAGAGAGAGAGAGAGAGAGAGAGAGAGAGACAGACAGACAGACAGACAGACAGACAGACAGACAGACAGACAGAGAGACAGAGACAGAGATTTATGATCGAATGCCCACATCCGCCTAATCATCAAACCACCTTCTCTCAATCGATATCGCGTAGATTACATCATCTCCTATCCGGCTTTACTTCCACCACCCCCCCCCCCCCTCCGCCCGCCTCTCTAGTGTTTGTTCTCCTGCCTCCACTGCATCCGCCTCCTCCTTTCCCTCCACCTCTCAAGCTCTCTCCTAATCCGCGCCCATAAACCGGATGGTATTCCTTTTTTTTTTTTTTTAATTCATGATAGAAAGCTGCTCTATGACGTAATCTCGACTTCGACTCCATGGATTAAGAGATTTGTAAATGTGAAAGATGCGGCCCTCTCTGTACTAATATTAGCAACATTACTTTTTTTTCTTTGTAACCTTCTGGAAGATTTTTTTTAAGTCTGTGAAATAAGGAGGGAAAGGATGTTAGGGTACGTGGAGAGAGTGTATGCGTGTGTTCTGGTGATGTGTATGTGTGTGTGTGTGTGTGTGTGTGTGTGTGTGTGTGTGTGTGTACGCGCGCGCGCGCGTGTGTGTGAGCGCATGTGTGCGTACGCGCATGTACGTGTGTGTATGTATGTACGTGCGTGTGTACGTCTGTGCGTGTGCGTGCATGCGTGTACGTGTGTGTGTGTGAGGGGGGGGGGGGGGTGCGCGCACGTGCGCGCGTGCGTGAGAGTTTTTAGGAGGAGGCAACAGCACTGTAGGAAGGGTTCCAAAAAGCAGCGTAGCCAATGAGATGGCGTGTCAAAGTTCAGTGTCCGGGTGCAACGGCACTGCTGGATTTCCTGTGTGATACCCCAGTAAGCTAATGTTGCTCACAGCCCAGCCGACCGCAAAGGGCCATATCAGAAATTCTAAAGCAGCTATTAGACGTACAGGCCGACCGGACAGGTTTCTGGGCCGTAGGCGCAAGCCCAAGGCCGAGGAAACCCGATGTATTATTACACGCAACGATCGGCCTGAAGGCGGCTGTACCTCACAATCAACACACTCTGGGTGAAACCTCACAGTACATGTGTGTGCATCATGGCGGACAGAACAGTTTTGGATGATCTAGCAATTTTTGTCATTTTAAAGAAGAAGAAAAAAAACCACGCCACATGTGGTCAAAGGATTGGTTACTGAAGAGGAATGCGCTGTCACATACAAATCTCTCTGCAGGAGATAAGAGCTTTTCCAGAAGATTTCAAAAACTTCATGAGAATGGACGAAGAGACATATTTGCATCTCTTGTCTCTTGTCACACCATTGATCTCCAAGAAATCAACAGTGATGAGACCCGCTATAAGCGCCCATGAAAGGCTCACAGTAACTCTTCGTTACTTGGCCACTGGTAGGAGTTACCAGGACCTCAAATTCTCGGCATGTCTTTCTGAACCATCACTTTCACAGATCATCCCTGAAACTTGTGTGATGCAATCTTCGCCGTTCTGGTCAAGGATTATTTGAAGGTAAGATCGTATGTATGGGGTTCTTTTCCCACTGCAAGTGTCTAGCCTGCTGTAAAAATAGTGATATCAGAATTTCGTAGTTGCAGACTGTTTCGTGTATCTTTTTTCAGTTAAGATCTTTGGTTGTAAAAAAGGTCAAACCATACTGAACACGTAAGCCTGTAGAAATGGATGGATGTTTTGAGATTTTATTCTCAACAACAGTACAATGTAAAGAAAACACAAAACTTAAAGTTAAGGAATTATTGTAGTACTTTAGATTAGCATCTTGTTATAAAGGAAATGCGTTTCAACAAACACTTTGATTGCTTGATTTACAGTTAGCTGTTCAATGATAGTTGTATCTATTTAAATAGTTTCTTGTTACATTATTAACTAGAAGTGTATACTTCAACATCCCCACCTCCAACTCCTATGACAAAAATCTCAATATTGACTGTATTGACTGTATGAGTCATAGTAACCACTATTGTCTGACATCCCCACCTCCAACTCTATGACAAAATCTCAATATTGACTGTATTGACTGTATGAGTCATAGTAACCACTATTGTCTGCACTTGTATTTGGGTTATTAGAATAGGATGGAACAAAAGATCTTTCACGAGTGGGCATGAAGCCATGGCTAGTTGCTGCAGATAATTTTCCTAGCTCACCCTCATACAGAATGTCTGAAATATACTTTTGAGCATGAATTCTCTGATCACGTGGAAGATTTCTCAGTCTGAACGCTACACTTTTACCAAAAACGTCGAACTCGTCTTCAGGAGACGTGGACACAGGATTAAGAAGCCTTGCCCGCGCAACTTTGAGGAGTTTCTTCATCGTCAGATTTTCTTTTCCTGTTGTATTTCGTTTGTTGGGGGCGGGGAACTGCTGGTGGTGTAAGGATGCCTGGGCTTGATTCAGTTGGAAATCAGTGGCTGTGATGCCAATTCTCCCTGTTGATCCTCAGACTCCTCAGGACCACCAAAGCTGAGGGATGCTTCGGATTCTGCTGCAGGGCGACAACGGTTCCTGAAAGAACAAGTGTTGGGAATGTGATAGTAATTTTTATTTTTAAAGATTACACGATGTCTTGGGACAAGTTTTATTCCACATTTTATCTCGTTCTTTCCTACACTCCTTCCTTCCCTCCCTTTCTCTCTCTCTCTCTCTCTCTCTCTCTCTCTCTCTCTCTCTCTCTCTCTCTCTTCTCTGTGTAATTTTGATAGCTCTCTCTTAGACGAAGAAAAAGAAGAAGAAGAAGAAGAAGAAGACAACAACAACACAACAACAACAACAAATAACAACTACAACCATCTCCATAGATCCCCAAAATCTATCATTAAAATGCTTATATTAAGTTGGGATAAGTATCAACAAATTCAGTAATGCTAAGCTAATACACAGTGTAAGGTGTGTTGTTTGTTTTGGAAATTCTGGTTTTTTTCATCCGGTTCTTTACGTGAACTTGTGTTTGTATAGTGTCGTTCGAAACACTAGCACAGGATCAGATTCAGATTGATACTTTATTCGTCCTCAGTATAAAATTACAAGGATATTTTGTTTTGGCGGTGTAAAATCATAATCCACTGTGAACATTTTTATCAGTTACACACACCACACACATCTCACATACGCGCCCGCGCATGGACACACACACACACACACACACACACACACACACACATACACACACACACACACACACACACACACACACACACCACACACACACACACAGATGCACCTACAACACGTATATATACACGGTACAGTCACGGATCTGTACAAGTGTGACCTCGTGTCCCCTTTAATGCATATTTAGCAAACTGGAATCAGAATTGGTCTACAACGTATTTGTATTATATTATTGTGTTTCAGTTCCCCTCAACAGAAGCTGAATGGCTTCAACAAGCCAAACTTTTTGAAGACATGTGGCAGTTTCCCAACTGTGTGGGCTCAGTCGATGGTAAACATGTCGCCATCATTCCACCACCTGGAGCAGGTTCCTACTTCTACAACTATAAACATTTCCATAGCATGGTACTCTTGGCCATTGCAAATGCAAACTATGAACTGCTCTATATTCATTTTGGAACAAATGGCCGAGTATCAGATGGTGGGGTTATAGAAAAACACAGACTTCCACCGAAAACTTTGTGATGGGTCACTGAACCTGCCAGGTATCAACCCTGCCAACGGATTGCCATATGCATTCATTTCTGATGAAGCGTTTGCACTAAGAGAAGATTTCATGAAGCCCTACAATGCCAAAGACCTGGATCAACAGAAGAGGATTTTCAACTATCGCCTATCTCGGGCTCGACGAGTTGTTGAGAATGTCTTCGGCATCCTGGTATCGCGGTTTCGTGTTCTCCAACAGAGGATAAATCTGAAGCCTAAAAATATAGAGTCTGTGGTTCTTGCCTGTTGTGTATTGCATAAACTTCCTTCGAAGAAATGCTCCTGCGCATTACACCCCACCTGATTCTCTGGATACTGAAGATCCTTGCACCCATGACATACAAACAGGTCTTCGAGTGGAAGGTACCAATGTTGTTGATGTTTCACCAGTGCAGCGTAGGAACGCATCAGAAGACGCTAAGAATGTGAGAGACGCGTTCAAGGTGTATTTTAACACAGCTGGGAAAGTACCATGGCAGGACAAGTACTCCTTTTGAATGACATTGTATTCTGTAATGAAATGCTTTTTGGCTCACGTAGTAGACACGAAGTGAGTCTATGTAATCATCCTGTTTCGGTTGTGTGTGTGTGTGTGTGTGTGTGTGTGTGTGTGTGTGTGTGTGTGTGTGTGTGTGACAATAAGGGCCTTGTAATTAATGGGTTTCAGTGCATCTCTCCCTCTCTCTTAAGTTATACTTTTCCTTGCATGCTTAGTACTAGAAGTATTGTTTATTTGATTTAATTCTCTCTCTCACTCCCCCCCCCCCCTCTCTCTCTCTCTCTGTCTACTACGTGAGCCTTGAAAGCAGCGCTTCTTGTTATGTATTATTAAATGAAAAGAAGGACAGACAGACAGACAGACTGCTGCTGCAATCACCTACCTCTGCTTCCTGTGAATCCGACTCCATTTCACTTGGACGTGCTTGCTGGGAGGTTACAAGGTTCGAACGACCAACTCTTGGAGTTTCTTGATCCCTCAGGAACATGAGATCCTTAAAATACCAAAGCTTGGACTCATAGATTTCATCTGTTCCTGCTGTCCAGACAAATATGACTGCTCTTCCTTTTTCAATTCCTTCCTGAATGAACTCCTGAGATTGCTTATTTTTTTCTTTGTCACAGTGTCCTTGTTTGCATTTGGATCAAATTCTTGACAAAATTGCACAAGTTTTTCGTAAGCCTTTTCCTTTAATTGTTTGTTGCTGTATTCTTTGGACTAATTTTCCACAGACACTCCAAAGAACGATACATGCCGATGAAACGCAGAATGCAGTCCTTGGTCCACGACGCCATAATTTTCGATAGACTCAATCACACAAGAAAAATGCACTGCTTGCATTCATGAACTACACAGTGTGTGTGTGTGGGTCAACGACAGTAGGGTACAAACAGAATCGTCAATGATGAAATGCATGTCAAAAAAGAGACAGGAAATTAAAAGAAAAGAAAAAAGGGTAACTTTTATTAAAATACAAAACAAAACGAGTCCCACGCGAGTCATTTGCCTAATTTTGACGCGCTGATTCCCAATCTGGCATTATTTTTACCTACGATGTGATTTTCTACAATTTTGAAATTAGTTCTGTTGTCCTGCCTCGGCACACAACAAAAGAAACCGGATGGCCGGATGTCCAATTCACAAGCAGCGCCTGTGAGTTTGGACGAGAGGCGGATCGGATGTTCGCCGGACGTTTTCCTACGGTTTTCTTAATTACACGTTACGATCGGCCTTGGGTTTGCCTACGGCCCAGAAACCTGTCCGGTCGGCCTGTACGTGTAATAGGCGCTTAAGATCGTATATCAGATGGAACACCTCTGACCAAGGTTTTCATGGAGTCTGATGTAAAATGCTTTATGTCTCGCATCATGCAAGTCCCAGCACTCTAAGAGAATACGTTTCACGGTGAGTGTGGTACGCTGCGGATCCGCCGTACTTCTGTCTAGCTTGTAAAACATGACACACGGACCGGACGTGGCAGGGTGTGTGGGGAGACACTGGGGTTGACAAAGGGAAGGGAGAGAGGAAGGAAATGACAGAGAGTAATGAGCAAGGTTTAAAGCAGACAGCAGAGTGAAGGAAACAGGCTTAACTGATAAAGGAAAGGTTAGGGGAACTGTCTGTCACCTGTCTTGAATCGACTGACTCGCTGTGAATGCACAATAGATGCACATTCAGAGAGAGAGAGAGAGAGAGAGAGAGAGAGAGAGGCAGGCAGACTGACAGACAGATAGAAAGACTGACAGACTGACAGACACTCGGGGGGAGATGTGTAGCAAAACTGTCACAATGAACGCGTGATGCCTTTGTTGCTCCCTACCAGAGCACATTCCCACAGAGTGACAGACAGGCTACGAAGAGGACGGGAACAGGAAAAGCAGCGAGTAGCATGTGAGGGATTAACTTGGAAATAAGAGGAGAGAGAGAGAGAGAGAGAGAGAGAGAGAGAGAGAGAGAGAGAGAGAGAGAGAGAGCGCTGCAAGCTTCATGGCTTAGCTAAAGGTGTGGGCACCGTCTTTCATCTGTCTTGAATCGATTTGCTCACTGCTGTGATGAGAGTGTCTCATGCATGTTGTTTTTAGAGAGAGAGGGGTGGAGAGAGACCAAAGAGAGAGGAGGGAGAGACAGACAGACAGACAGACGGAGAGGAGTAAGAGACAGACAGACAGACAGACAGAGACAGAGAGAGAGAGACAGAGAGAGAGAGAGAGAGAGAGAGAGAGAGAGAGAGAACAAGACAGAGAGAGAAGATTGTTCAACGCTCCACGCACATTCAATCTCAGCTTCTCAAAACAAACTGTAATGATGGGGAAAAAGCATTCACATTTTAACATCTTGTATCTCTTATAACTTTCTTTTATGCTCAGAAAATGCCTTAATGACTTCAGAAAGAGTCTGGATTTTCCCCCCTTTTCTTCTTCTTTTTTCTTGAAAAGCAAACAGCTCAAAAAAAAAAAAATAAAATAAAATAAAAGAGCAGATTTGAATATATACCTCTGCACAGAGAGCCCTTACAAGAGAGCGTTACCTTGACGTTGATTACTGCGATTCTGCAGGGCTGCTAGTAGATTTATAGTCATTTACAGAACGTAGTTTGGCAAAATAGAGAAAGGAATCAGGACGGGACTGAAGGAGGGGACAGAGGAAGAGGGCGAGGATGCGCATGGAGGACACGCTGCAAACGGCGAGAGAGGTTTACACTGTGAAGGACGCAGGCTTGATGGATGAGCCGAGAGTCAATGCACTACCTTTCATCCGTCTTCCTTGGAGTTTGCTCGCCGCTGTGATGTGAATGCATTTTGCATGTTGTTCTCGTTCTCGTTGTTGTTGTTGTTGTTGTTGTTGTTGTTGTTGTGTTTTTTTTGTCTCCTCTTCTTTATTTCTTCTCCTTGGTTTTTTGTTTTGAAAAGAGAAAAAGCGATAGACAGACTGATGGATAGTTGGTTAAGAAGGAAGAAGGAGAAAGAGAAGACAAAGAGAGAGACGACGAGAAATAAAAAAAAGATACACCCAAAGATGCCAGCGAGACCCAGACAAGTACTGTTCTCAACCCCCGAAACATCCAGGCAGGAGCAACTCTGCGCCTCCCTGTAAAGCCTGCACTGTGCTGACAAAAAGGTGCAGGTTTTGAGAGTCAAGAGGTATACCTGCTTCCTGGCTGACGCCCATCGTGTAAAGGACACTGGAAGCGACACACCAGAACCACCATTGAAGCGTTCCCATGGATGTACCAGCCCATACCATTATCATGACTGCGGAACCCACTGGCCCAAAGACGCAACTACCGAGCAAAGCTACTGCACGCATCACGCAGCCCCCGCTCGTTGCTGTTTCGCTGACTGTAAAAACAGTACAACTCTAGACACGGCCAAGCTTTCGCCACATGGTCTTACGTACACTCTAAAGAAGATGCTGGGTAGCAGTTACTCCCACTGTCAACAGAACCGTAGCTACGAGAAAGAGACAGAGAAAAACAAAGTTGATGGATGAATGCTGAAGCAGGAGATGGGTAAAAGGAAGGTAAAGACAAACAGAGAAGAAGAGAATGACGACTAATGAAAGACTCAAGAGAGAGAGAGAGAGAGAGAGAGAGAGAGAGAGGGAGAGGCAGACAGACGCAGGCAAAAAAAAAATCCCACTTTGAGATCAATAGGCCTATTGTCAAAAAGTCCAAAATTGTCGACGTCAAACATTCTCATTTCGGTTAAGTAAATGACGTAAATATCAAATGGCATTGTGAACTTTCGCATTCTTTGCGTAATTTGGAACATTCTTAATTAAAAAATGCTTTTGGACATTCGATGGAACCGATTTCAGTGGGTGTATGGATATGGTATGTGTGTGTGTGTGTGTGTGTGTGTGTGTGTGTGTGTGTGTGTGTGTTATTGTTTGTTGTTGTTGTTGTTAAGTGTTAACAGTCCTTAAAATGCATAGAGTTTTTTTTTTTGTTTGTTTCACTGAAAATATTTTATCAAATGAAAATGAAATGAAATTGCATTCTTTGCCTCAGCTTCTCTCTCTCTCTCTCTCTCTCTCTCTCTCTCTCTCTCTCTCTCTCTCTCTCGCTCCCCCCCCCCCCCCCCCCCCCCTACCCCCCTTCCCTTTTTTTGTTCCGTGAAACGCTTCAGGGGAAAATCACCAGACATCTGGATTGTTTTTTACCGTTAGAAATAAGATCTTAAATGACCAGTCAATCACTCCATAATTATCGTTTATTGTTCTACCTGTATATCAGTCCTTCCATCTCTTTCTCTCACTCTCTCTCTCGCCCTTCCTTTCTCCATCTTTATTTTTTATACCTCTTCATTGCCGTCTCTTCCTGACTTTTTCCTTTCGTTGTTTCCCTCTGACTTCCGTCCGTCTTTTCTCCCTCTTCAACCCCCCACACCGTCTTTCCCGCCTATACCATTCACCCCCACCCCACCCCCCCCCCCCCACTCCCCCCCTCTTCTACTCGCCTCCACTGCCCTGAATCTGTCCATCCAAAGCGTATCATGTTTCCATCACCTTCCGCGTCAAACCCAGCATAGAGGATCCATTCCGAAACGGCGCACGTTGTGGGAGAGATTGACCCCGGACAAGCTGTCCCTTCAATCATGTCGCTGCTGCTCTGTTTCATCCTTCAGTGCCCCACCCCCCCTCCCCACCCTACCCCTAGTCCCAGCTACCACTGCTACCACACTCATTCCCATCCCTCTCCTATTCTACATAATTACCTCATTTTCGTTTGTTTGTTTGTTTTTCTCAATTCTTCTTTCTTTCGACTTTGACGTCTTCCTCCTTCTCTTCCTTCTTTCCTTCTTCCTATCGCTTCTCCTCCTCCCCCCCCCCCCCTCCTCCCCCTAGTATTTGAAGACGTGTTCCAGCAAGAACTCCGTCAGAAAAATGGACAAACAAACGAAGACATTCATCCACAGAAGTCGTTAGGTTTAATGACCAGAAACATTCTCAAGGGTGGAAAGGAGCGTTAGGGTAGATATGGACGTAAAAGGAAAGGAACTGTCTTTCTTGCTGTCGAGTGAATGAATACAAATTGTTCCATTTTGTTGTTCTCACTGTCTTTGTGTTATATTTTGTATCACATTCTTCATGTTTTCTGTGTTGGTGGGTGATCGTCTCTATTTTCTGACTTGGTGATATATGACCACAGTTCTTCATGATTTGGCACTCGTTCCTCCTTTCCTTTCTATTTCGATTCGAAACGTAATGTGTGTGTGTGTGTGTGTGTGTGTGTGTGTGTGTGTGTGTGTGTGTGTGTGTGTGTGTGTGTGTGTGTGTGTGTGTGTGTGTGCTTGTGTGCGTATTAGAGAGAGAAGAGAGAGAGAAAGACAGAGAGAGAGAGAGAACGTGTGTGCGTGCGTGCGTGCGCGCGCGCGCGCGCACCTGTGTGTGTGTGTGTGTGTGTGTGTGTGTGTGTGTGTGTGTGTGTGTGTGTGTGTGTGTGTTGTTGTTGTTGTTTTGTTGTTGTTGTTGTTGTTGCTGTTTAATGGCAATGACTAAACACAAAAAACAAATCAAAACAAATTGACCTCACATACTTGTGGAAGGAAACATGCATCGAAAAACACCGTAAGAGCGAGGACATATGTTTTGGAAAATTCTTTCACACTTTTGTTTCAACATTTCGTTTAAATCGTCTTCATTCCCTGTACATATCATTTGCCCTACCTCGCTGCTATAGACCCCCCCCCCCCCCTCTCTCTCTCTCTCTCTCTCTCTCTCTCTCTCTCTCTCTCTCTCTCTCTCTCTCTCCTCTCTCTCTCCCAATGACAGAAATATCATGGGGTTTGTTTCTTTTCCTCCATTCCTAACAGGATAATGGAGATATGGACGGTAATTTATCCTTGGCGCCGAACTTTTTTTTTTTTTTCTGTTTTTTTTTTTTTTTAGAGGTAGTAGAAATCGGGCACGTTATACATGTCTCCACTTTTCCCCCTGCCTCTTCATCATTTCAGTACTAATGGAGGATCCATCTGTGGCAAAAAGGGGCGGGGGAAGAAGCCTGTCGAGGGTGGAGAGGGTGAAGAGGCGGGAAGGGGGGGGGGGTGGCCAGCATTTGAAGGAATTTGAAGTATCACAAAGAAGTAACCTCGCATATACGTATGTATTGATGTATGTATCATGTACGTACGCATGTATCTCTCTCTCTCTCTCTCTCCTCTCCTCTCTCTCTCTCTCTCTCTCTCTCTCTCTCTCTCTCTCTCTCTCTCTGTGTGTGTGTGTGTGTGTGTGTGTGTGTGTGTGTGTGTGTGTGCGCGCTTGGGTGCGTGTGTGCGTGCGTGCGTGCGCGCGCGCTTACGTGCGTGCGTGCGTGTGTGCGTGCGTGCGTGCGTGCGTGCGTGCGTGCGTGCGTGCGTGTGTGTGTGTGTGTGTGTGCGTGTGTGTGTGTGTGTGTGTGTGTGTGTATGCATGTCAGTATGTATGCATGTGTATGTATGTATGTGTTTTTACGTCTGTACGTTTCTAAGTATGTATGTACGTAAGTACTTATATATGCACGCACGTACGTATGTACGTGCATATATGTGTATGTACGTATGTATGCATGTATATATGTATGTATGTATATGTCTGCCTGTCTGTTTGTCTGCCGGTCTGTCTGTCTGTCTGTCTGTCTATGGGGAAGCGGTTGAATCGACAGCGTTTCAGCAGAACTTATCGAGAATGGGGGATTCAGTGATTAATATCGTCACTAGCATCTGCAATAAGATTTGGCAGAGTGGTGAATGGCCAACACCTTGGACGCAATCCGTCAACATCACCCTTCCCCAACAAAAAAGGCAGTTTGCAACTACGCCAGAATTAAAAAAAAAACAAAAAACGATAAGCCTGATCAGCCACGAAAGTAAAGGGATGCAAAAGGTTGTTCTAAACAGACTGAGACCTCAGGCACAAGAACTAATCGCGGAAGAACAACCTGGCTTCAGACGTGGAAGTGGGACAACAGACCAATACTCAAACTCTGAGTTCTGTGTGAAAAATGCAGTCAATATCAGAAAGACACCTTCCACGTTTTCTGTCTGTCTGTCTGTCTGTCTGTCTGTCTGTCTGTCTGTCTGTCTGTCTGTCTCTCTCTCTCTCTCTCTCTCTCCTCTCTCTCTCTCTCTCTCTCTCTCTCTCTCTCTCTCTCTCTCTCTCTCTCTCTCTCTCGATTCAGGACTGCATGTTCCTTGTTTTCCTCTAGAATCGTAAGCTTTTCATTGTCGCCATCACTTATTTCTTCACGTGGAGGTAATTCTGTGCACTGTCATTTGTCTCCCTTTCCTCATCTCTTCTTAATCCAAAGTGCTGGAAGACCGATTTGGGGGAAAATGTGTTTAGCTAGGGAGGTGCTAGAATTAAGATAAAGGAGAGGTGGTAGGATTAACTTAGATTGGTAGGTAGGTAGGCAGGCAGGCAGGCAGGCAGGCAGGCAGGGCAGGTAGGTAGATAGATAAACAGATAGATAAACAGATGATAGATAGACAGATGATATATAGATAGATATGTAGACAGATAGATGATAGCTAGTTAGCTAGACTGATAGATATGTAGATAGATAGACAGATGATAGATAGATAGACAG